>BJBW01004464.1:6391-29171 GCA_004320125.1 Scolopax mira
TCCTTCCTTCCTTCCTTCCTTCCTTTCCTTCCCTCCTTCCTTCCTTCCCTCCTTCCTTCCTTCCTTCCTTCCTTCCATGTGGCACCAAGCAGACATCCTGTAGTGCAGATTTGGACCAGTGTAACTGAATGAACACTTTGAATATAGAATCAAATTCGTTTACATTATTCATACCTTGCAAATATGCCAGTAGAAGCTTAGAGTAGACAGTCTGCCTTATCCTCCATACTTATTTGTATTTTACATTAAATGGTCACTTGGTAAAATATCTGATGTCAGTACAGCAAGGACTAAAACCTTCTTATGACAGATGTATACACTCACACTCACTATCTTTCCCAACTTTACTTTGGCGTATTCAATAGCAGGTGGATCAACAACAAGAAAAACAATAAAGGACAATAAAGGAATCCCTCTCTTACCATGGCAGGTGACAGAAGAGGAGGGCAGATAGTGTGTAATCTTCTCAGGTAGGGAAAACAACCAAAATATATCTTCCATAAGCAGCAGAAGCAGTGGTGTACCCCATCAAAGGCCACAATGGCCACAATGGCCATGCTTTCTGCAGGACCCTGTCTGGATGATGCACTCTCACAACATAGATTGAACCACTCAGCAGACAAGAGATATCTGGACTGTGGGACTTAGTGGGGCTTGCATGGGAAGACAGAAAATGATGAGATTATTTTTTGCTTTTAGTTTGCTTTTAGTACTAGGAGAAGATAGTACAGAGTGGATTACTGTTGTAATAAAGTTTTCTTATGGGGATTTGGAAATAAAATATGCATTATTAAAATACACATTAATGGTTTTCTCACACTAAACTCTGTATCATATTAATAATTTTATTATTATGCTACATGCATATTTTGAAAACTTAGAAGGGAGGAACTTAGACATTGAGGAACACTCAACTTTGAAGGTCAGATTAAACTGAACGTGAACTTTCAGAATCAGCTCTCTGTTTCTCATTACTACTGAATAATATGAGATTAATGTGAAAAATGCATATCTGTTTTCACATGCACCAGTGATGTTTGGAGGACTCATCTCACAATGACTACAACTACCAATTTAGAAAGCATAAGCACTCTGTGGAAGAGAGGATCCTCCATATAGTTAAGGGATGAATAATTTCACTGAATACCTTGCAATGCATACTCACTTCCTGGAATGGTTCAGAAGCAACTTCAAGGTTGCTTAAGGAGTGTCTTCCAAGGGCATTAGTCTGATGCAGGTAGGTGAACATGAAGTAGCTTCTGTTTCATAGGCCCTTGTAACATGTAATGCATGCACATGGTGTTACAGGAAGAAAAACAATGACATAATTGCTGGTAGTAATTTCAAAAGCTGCGCAATCAGTTGCCCTTTAACTGTGATATTTTTAGCACATTCCCTGTGACACCATAGGTAGACATTCTAGGACCTCCATATTTGATGGACTACTTGGGGCTTTGCTTTGAAAAGCATTATTAACATCACCCATCCCTTGGTTAAGGTGTTATCATCAGGAAAGATGCTGAAGATTCCTGCCTTGTAGTTTTCTATATTTAAGAATTCTTCAACATTTATTCTGGAGCTAGGGACAGAAAATGTGTTTTCTAAGATGATTGTTCTTGAACCTTCCTAAACGCATGTGCTGCTGAGTGAGTGGGGTTTTATGGGTTCTGGAGCCTATAACGACAACATTGTTGAGTTGTCAGGCTCCCTGTAGTTCAACCTCATTTTTCATCTGTTATACTGTTGTATTGATATACTTTTAAGGGGCTAGAATTTTTTTATTTGGCATGGTATATGCAGGAACAGGTGACACACAGATCTTTTGAATCTATGTGATTTAAAAATCTGTCGCATGCTTGTCTATACTCTGTGACCAAAACAGTCCTTTCTATGTTCTGTGTTTCTATGCAAAACCCATGTAGGTATCTTCTTTGATATGGTAAGGTGGGAAATCTTAGCAAGTTCTTTCATTCTAACATAACAAGGTCTGTATTCACTGTTTGAATTGCTTATTATGCAATCATAATTCTTCTGGGACAACACAGAACTGCCTGGACGCTTAAAGAAAACTAGCACAGACTAGATGCTTTTCTGTGTGTCAGCTCTCACATGCATCTCTTACCTTCAAACCTTTGTTCAACCTTCCTGAATAGAACATTTCATTTAAGCTTCTCAAGATGTTTCACGCTCCTCTCCCATGCCCATCTTTGGCCTCATTCATGAAAGCCTTACTTGCTTTTCTCATGACAAAGCAGGCCTAACCTGTGTGAAAAGATGAAATACACAGGCATTAAACAGCATTGCCAGTTGCCTGTTTTCTGAAATTTTCAGCCAGGATTGGGTTGTTTGGTAGTTTGTTTTTTTTCCATTTAGTATTTGAATTTTATAAAGGAGATGACAGGAGAATATGCCAAACACTAACTAATGCTAAGTCTGGTGAGAATGCCTTTCAGCAGTATTCAGCTGAACAACCAAATTTGCAACTGCTTATCCTAATACAATTCTTCAGCAAGACATACTCCACTTTTGCCAGCTCATCTGCAAAGAGAGAGCCCAAAGCTCTGGAGATCTATTGGTCTAAGAGACCCCTTAGACCTGCTTGCCAAGCCACAGCCCCATTTAGAAATTAAACTGTTTCAGAGAGAAAATTATATTCCATGTCATTATATCATCTTAAGTTACTAATACAGAAACTCTGCATCTGGCATTTATGAAAAAAAATCAAATTTACTGTTTCTACTTTTAGAATTGCAACCTATATTTAAAACTAGAAAGTGATTTGTCATCAGAAACAATATGCCAATACCTAGACTGATTTGCTCTTTTTAAAAGATTGACAGTTGTTCTTAAAAGCCTTTCAAATTGATCATCCTTTTCATTCTGGAAAAACACAGCTGCTTTCTTACCTTTGAACACATGAATGCTTGACAGGCAGTGGGAATCCACATTTTTGAAGAGTATTTTACCATGCCTGTCCAAGGCAGAGGCAAATGGTAATTTCTCTACAGGATTGTTCCTTATCTTAGTTGGCTTTGCACTTTTTTTCCAAAGGTGGCTTGCCTTTGCCTGCTTTATGTACTTTTACTTCAAGACCATTAAGACCACCTAAGGAGAGGACATATACAGGCTTGCCCCTGAGAAATGTCAGTATTACTGATGTATTAGCATATGTTGGTGACCCAGCTGTCTTCCTGCTCATCCATAGCAGACTGTTGCTTGCCTGGTTACAAACTGGCAACTTCCCTTCTAGTCCAGGCTTCACAAGAAATATCATTAATAATCAACCCTGCTGCTGTTAAAGAAAACCTTTCTTCTGAAGGCTATCATCATATGCTGCCATCAATGCCAGCAAAGCAAAGAGTAAGACTCTAAAATAAGTTTAGCTGTTTTCAGGGTCCAGTTATGTCTGTAGATCAAAAAATAGTCAGCTTTTTATACCTGAAAGTCAGTCTTTCAAAAATATTAAAAGCGGAGTCCATGAACGGGAGACAGACAGTTGCACCTGGGCATGCAGCTCCTCTTGCATTTCATTTCCTTGGCTCAAACCAGGCAGATTTTACTTGACAGTGAAATTTAACCCTGAGAATGCTGTTTATTTGCTTTCAAGCAGCAGAGAAAGCACCTTCATAGAACATAGTATAGAGCTGCTGTTTCATTTTAGGGTAATGCATTCCCTATTATACTTATTGTTCTGCATTTATTCTATTGCCTGGTACTGTAATACACTGCTCTCAGTATGCTAATGGGATTTCATGGGGCTGCTGTCACCAGCTTGATTTGTAACAGGAAGCCAGGACAATAAAGGCTTTGAGAAGATTAATGTGAGAAATGCATGCCTCTGCAGAGAGGCATCAATGCAAAATGAAAAACAACACTGTCTTCCATTGCTTGTTACTGCCATCTCATTTTCACCAGTAAATAACTAGTGCATTTCGCTCCACAATGAACACCAACAAAAAGAAGACAGCCTTTATCAACAATGGATGTACTCTAGGAGGGGACAGAATGGGCAGCATTCCTCTAGGGATTTCGTCTAGTCACCTGTCATTCCTCACTGCCCACAAGACCACTGCCTTTAAAGAAACTCCCTCAAATCTTACCTCACTGACCATCTCCTGACAACCTGCAACTTTCTGTCAGAATACTCACAACGGGTTAACTGCTCTAGCAGTTTAGGAATAGGTTTTGATGATCTGCTCATGAACGTACTCTAGTCAAGCTATTTTGTTTGTTACTATAACTTAGATGATAAACTGCTTTTGGTAGCATAAAGCACACACAACTGTGCTGTTGACATAAAACTAGCCAGCTAGCAGTAGAATAAAGTGGCCTCAGGAAATTGCTGCTTAGTTTTCTCTGGACATACATTATCATTACATATGCTGATAAAGAGTCATTGTCTGTTTTCTGAGTCACACGGTGCATTAATTTGGAAATTCAAAGAACTAAAAGAAGATAGATGTTTTTATTAATTTCTGTCTTATCTATTTGCATTTCAATTATGATGTTATTTCAGGTCAAAATCTATGTCAGGGGATGGGAAAAAAAAAGATGGGAAGAATGATTAATATGAGGTTATTTCCCTTGCTGAAGGCCAGATTAATCTTTCAGGAGCCTTTGGCAGGCCACACATCAGGTGTCATCTGAAAGCATGAAAACAGAACCAGCTGGTATGGCAGGCATGCAGAGGCAGTGCAGAATGTGTATGGCCCACAGGGTGCTGGGAAAAAGTTGCATCAATGTGCAGAAACCAACATTATCCCAGACCAGTTACTCAACAGTTGAGGTAGGTCTGGAGTCTTTTACTCTACCTCCCCCCTTGGAGTCCCACAACTTTGGGGTGGTGTAACAAATACCCATGGTGCAAACCAATTGATCCTGACCACAACTGCTTCTGCTCTCCACAGCTATCTCCATACTCTGTTTTCTCCAGGTGGTGTGTTATTCACAGCTTCCAAAGGCATTTTTACAGCGCTATTTCTGTGTTAGGTCTACTTCTATTTAGCTTGGGAATTTCTTAGCTCATGTATCTTCTATGCCATTTATCTAATTCTGTCCACATGAGATGACTTTGGGGAGCTCAGGGAGCTGTGCATTACCAGGAGGCAGCAGTTGTATGTGGTACAGATCCTCCTGGTGTCCATATGTCCATCAGTGTCAGAATTTATTGACCCAAGACACACAGCTCACAAGTTAGTTCGAGTTTCCTAAGAGGAGGGCTGGGCTGTGATAAATAGGACAGCATTTTTGAACAGTGCCTGTCTGTTAACAAATTAGCATGTAAATAAATAATAAATAATAAAAAAGGGAATTTGTAGGGCATTTCTGCCTCCTGTTACAATAAAGCATTTTTTGGAAGACAATTGTGGGTCCATTTGCTATTTGTAGTCACAATGCAGAGTGTTGAGGTGTCACATTTCTCATGCACCCTGGGCCAGTATGCATGCTAGCAACACCTGTAATCTACTAGAGTACCTCTGCTATGAATGTAATAACAAACAGGCTACTTGTGATATATTTCTTTCCTTAAGCCTGCTAGAGGGGTTCTAAATTGATTTAAGTGTGACTTATTTAAACTGGATTAAAGTCTTTACTCCATTAAAATATAGTCAACTGATGTGCCTTGCAGAAATTTTACTTTATGATCAGGACTATGCTTCAGAGATGACTTTTTCCAAAAGATTGATTTTATCTCCTTTTTTCCTCATCAGCCTCCTGCAATCCAGATTCAAATGAATGCACGAGCAGATAATTCAAACCTGTGGCTGTTTCCCTGTTCTCCTCTATAGCTCCGATATCTCTGTAGCTTCTCTCCCTTTACTGCATGAGTGTGCAGATGTGCATGACAATTGACTGCCACAGACCTAGGAAACTTCTTTGTTTTGATAAGGGTGAATGGAGAGGTGACAAAGTTTGCTGACAAAACCAAGTTGCTGATGGCATAGTGATGGAGCTACCTGTGCAGAACTGCAAAAGAATTTTATGGGCCTCTCTACTTGGGGATTAAAATGGCAGATGAAATTTAACAAGGTAAATACAAACTGATGCACACAGAACTTCACCTTTCTCTTTCTTTCCCCATGAGTTTGTGGGGAAAATATGAAATACATGACTTGGGAGCTGACTGCAATGAGTCAGGAATGAGATCTTGAGTTTATAATAGGCAGTTTAATGACAACGTCAGCTTAGTTGTCAAAAAAAGCACACTGTTGGGAATTATTAGGAAAGAAGAAGGAAAGAATACAGAAATAGAATTCTACCACTGTATCAGTCTATGGTGGGTCCTGTAGTTTTTTGCTCTCAAAAGGGTTGTTGTAGATTTAGAAAATGTCCAGAAAAGGACAAGCCAGGACAATCAGAGGACGTGGATCTTACACACACAATAGGAAATTACAAGGTGGAAATTCTTGACCACAGGATGCTGTGAAACGTAAAATTTCACATAGGGTCAGATGAAAATTGATCTAGCTACTGGAAGATGAATACCTGAAGCCTTCTAGCATGTGAAAATCACCTCTGACTCAGGAACCCTATAAGCTGCAAATTCTGAGAAGCTGGAGAGAATTTAAGCGGTCTAACTATATCCTTGCTTTGCTCTGAAGGCAATTTTCTGGGAAATCACTTTTGACCCTTCTTCGAGAAAATGTGTTAGGCTAGAAGTTCTGACCCACCTAGGCAATTCTTACAAAGGTGGAAAATGGCCTAATAATCCTCCTAAAATCCCTCCAGAGAAGGATGGTATGAAGTTATTAAAAAGGCTACATGTCCTTTATCTCTGGCTGTGATGGATAAGGTTCTGAAAACGTATAGGAAGGAACACACATAAAGACTGAAATTCAAACTGGTCATAAACCAGTAATAATTTATGAGTTTCTTTAGACATGAGTTTCTCCGAGTGACAAAAGTTTCTTGAATATTGCAATTCTAGTCTGGAGTTGTGGATCTTCTGTGGAATCTAAATGTTTATCTTTGAAAATATTAAGTCATCCCAGAAGATCAAGCTGGCAAGGATTTGTCAAATGCTTGTGTTTAAGTGGAGGAAAAAGTACATGATGAAGAAAGAATAATCATGTTGAAAGAGAGTTTCGGAATTTTTAACCATGAACACGAACTGTTAATTTCATTGTCTCATACTTGCACTTGCAGGGAGCTTTTGTTTTCTGCCAATTTGTTTCCAAGTGTTTTTTGACATATGACTGGCCAGGAAGTATTAACAAATAGAGCTTCAGTGATTGCATGTTCCTTTTTTTTAACCATGTATTCATGGGAAAGTTATTTTTAATCTATTAATAATTATTTATGTAGCTTCTATTTTCTTCTGTATATAACATTTTGCTCCAAGACTGCAAAATTTATAATACTGAGGTCCTGAAAATAATAAATAGTTTGCATAAAACCAAGGAGACAATTTAAAGAATTTTGTTAGTGCAGAGCACTTTTATGCTCCCTTCTCATTATTTGTAAAGAGAAAAAGAATGTTTCCTTATATGTTTCTATTTTCACAGAGACACTTTCTTCACTAAATATCTGTTCGTGAATATCTCACCATTTTGGAAAGGCAAAAGCAACCACATCACCAAGACATCAAAGATTACTTTTGTCCTGGTAAGTTTGAATATGCATATAAAAACTAAATCTATTATAAACTTGTCATATTCTCATTTTCGCTCTTTTTAGTCTTACTTTTAAAAGACCAAACATCTGGAAACATATCAAACACCTGGAGAAAACCCAATGATTCAACAATAGTTCATACTAATTTGAAGATCCAGTTATTTGTGTCAAAATGAAAGCATGAACTGTACCCAGTACAGGGCTTTGATAGCTAAACTGGAACGCAGTGGGAACTGTGGCAGGAAAGCGTAAAACCGAGGTCCACATATACCCTCTTTCAGTGGCTGCCTGGTGGCCACATCTTTCATTTCAGAGTCCCTGGTGTGCCCAGAGCTCTGCTTCAGAGATTCTAGAGCAGCTCTCAGTGCAGCTGAGCTCCTTGTTTCTGCCTAATGTGACACAGGACTCCAACCAGTTGCTATCCTCCAAACACTTGTGACTGCTGATTGGCTGGAGAAGATCCAGATCACATCCAAATGCTGATGTGATCAACTTGTTTGTCTGAGGAGATAAAGGAGCAGCCATTGTTCATCAGCTAACAAAAGCGGTCAGCCAGATTGTGGGGGTCTTCGTTTCAGTCCTCCTCACAACCTGAGAAAGCTTTCATGTCATTTCCCACTCCTGTGTGTACAAAGCAAGTGGGAAAAGCCTCCAGTCTTTGAGTCAGGAGAGAGAAGGCTGCAACAGCAGAGTGCTGTGCTGGTTGAAAGCAGAGTCCCTGTCTCTGCACCACCTTATCTCTTTGAAAGCTGAGGCACTCAGCGCTGGAACCAAACTGTGGCACCGTGGTGAGAAAGTTTCCATATTGCTATAAAGAGTAGGAAACTAAAAGTTGCAGGGCAGGGCAGGGTTTGTTTATCCCTCTTGCTTTGCTTTACCTCAGTAAAAACACAATATACTTTCACCCACGCACTAAGGCCAGCCTCCGAGCAGGAGCTTGCAGAGGGTCATGTCTGACTCTGCAGCCCTGACTGACTTCTGCGTCTGCATCGGGTGCAGCTTCAGGCACACTGGTTTCCTAATTGCTTGCTCAATTTACTAGATGCTCTGATTGTCCTCCCAAGAAGACTCTGTCTCCCTTGGCAGTACATTCGGAGCAGAAAGCCCCTAATTCAGAAGTCTGGATCCCACTCCAGAGGCTTGCATGTTTCATATCATTTATTACATCTAATTGTATGTGGCCTTATTTGGTGATTCATCACTCTACATATTGTATAAATTTGTGCTTTCTAAAAGTTCTCAAATGAAATGCAATTGTACAGCAGAACTACTCTGCTCTGCTGCATGGACGGTGCATAATCATTGTTGAACACGCATCACAAATGCATTAGTTATTATTATTTAATTAAAACTACATTACATAGCAGTTGTAATGAGAATGAACTAAAAATAGAAAGAGACCACTATTAACAGGTGCCATAATGTTTCAACAGTGTCTCTAATATACCAACGGGATTGTTTACACCAAAAGTGTTTGGTTGAACCGAAGTCGATGGGTTACTCACATCTATGGTGTTGGTTCTTCTTTTGCTTGTGTTAGCAAGAATTGAACTCATTTGACATACATAGACGTAAAACCAATAAAAGAGGAAATAAAATAAAGTACATATATATACACATACACGCAATTATGTTAGATGTAACTGGCTCCTATGCACCCGTAAGTTGTGATGGATGATAATACGTACGGTTAATTAGAAGCTAAGGTCAAATATGTTCTCCCTCATGAAGGCTGAAACTTGTTGCACCATTGCATATTACTGCATATTTGTGACAGAGTATGAGTTTATATGTGTTTTTTAATTCGAAACTAGTTTTTCTAATATGGATTATAGTTGTTTAATGTGTTAAGAGAGGGTAATGTGCTGTGGGCCACCTTAGATCTCATTCCCACTGGGTGCTGATGCATTTCATTTGAGAACTTTTAGAAAGCACAAATTTATACAATATGTAGAGTGATGAATCACCAAATAAGGCCACATACAATTAGATGTAATAAATGATATGAAACATGCAAGACTCTGGACTTCTGAATTAGGTGCTTTCTGCTCTGATGACTTTGCTGGATGACTGCATTCTCTCATTCTCACTGCTGAGGATCACAGAATCACAGAATCATATGGGATTGGAAGGGACCTCTGGAGATCATCTAGGCTAACCTCACTGCCAGAGTGGGTCTACCTAGAGCAGGTTGCACAAGAACTTGGCCAGGTGGGTTTTGAATGTCTCCAGAGAAGGAGACTCCACCCCTACTCTGGGCAGTCTGTTCCAGTGCTCTACCACTCTCACAATAAAGAAGTTCCTCCTCATATTTAGGTGGAACTTCTTAATATTCAATTTTGTGCCCATTTCCTTTTGTCTTCTGGGGACCACTGAGAAAAGACCAGCCCCCTCCTCTTGACACCCTCCCTTTAACTATTTGTACGCATTAATTGGATCTCCCCTAAGCTTTCTCTTCTCAAGACTAAAAAGACCCAAGTCCTCTTCCCATAGGAGAGATGCTCCAGGCCCTTAATCATCTTTGTGGCCCTTTGCTGTACCATCTTCAGCAGTTCCCTGTCCTTCCTGAACTGGGGAGCCCAGAACTAGACACAATACTCCAGATGGGGCCTCACCAGTGCAGAGTAGAGGGGCAAGATGGCCTCCCTCAACCTGCTGGTCACGCTCTTCCTGATGCACCCCAGGATGTCATTGGCCTTCTTGGCCACAAGGGCACATTGCTGCCTCATAGTCATCTCAGGTCTTTTTCCTCAGAGCTGCTCTCCAGCAGCTCAGCCCCCAACCTGGACTGGTGCAGGGGGTTATTTCTCCCCAGGTGCAGCACCCTACACTTGCCCTTGTTAAATTCCATTAGGTTTCTTGGCCCATCTATCCAGCCTGTCCAGGTCTCACTGGATGGTGGCACAGCCTTCTGGTGTGTCAGCCACTCCTCCCAGTTTTGTATCAACAGCAAACTTGCTGAGGGTACACTCCATCCCTTCATCCAGGTCATTGATGAATATCTTGAAGAGGACTAAACCCAATACTGACCCCTGAGGCCATCCAGCTGGATTCTGTGCCGCTAATCACAGCCCTCTGAGCTCTGTCTTTCAGCCAGTTTTCAATCCACTTAACTTTCATCTAACCCACACCTTCCTAAGCTTATCTATGAGGATCTCAATGGGAGACCGTGTCAGAAACCTTGCTGAAGTCAAGGTAGACAACATCCACCACCCTCCTTTCATCTATCCAACTGGTCATGCCATCATAGAAAGCTATCAGGTTATCTCATCCAGCCAGGATGAGATGGAGATGGATGAGATAGAGAGGATGACTCCACATTGTGAGTGGAACTTTGTCTCTAGACCATGTCTCTAGACCATGTGCCAAGCTACAGGCAAAAGGCAAAAGGACAGGTTACCTCTCCGGTGCTAAGCAGAGGCTTAGAAGCTGTATCTAGTTAATAGACAGTCTGTGATAGACCTAAAGTAAGCTGGAATTAGAGAAGCCTCAAACTCTGCAGATGTCATTGTAAATATTAGTTCTTTCTTGATTTCAGACATCTTATCACTGTAAGAGGTAAAGCCCAGTAATGTAACACCCTTCCCAATATTTCTCTCTTTAAGTAGAAAAAGTCCCCCTGAAGTGGGACTGCCTGCTCCATACTGGTGTTTAACAATCAGATGCCGTTTTCCATTGTAGCTGATTTCATCCTTGTGAAAGGCTTAGCAAATAACTGTTTCTGGAAGTTATACCTCTTTCTGGAAAATCTCCACTCTGTTCATTCAATCCATGTGTGCAGCTGCATGATCAACATAAAGTACTTGTGCATCCACTGCTCCAGGAACAGTCTCCCACAACGTGTTCCTAACACTGCTGTGCCTTACATTAGCTGTTTTTTGGGGTGAAATCTGCATTCTTCTAGTGGTGCTGGACACACTGGTACAGAAGAATTAGAGGACATTTTGTGATTATGAAATCTAATGGCAAAACTAAATCAACACTTTGGTACTTGTGTTTTGAAAAAAATTGGTACTAGAGTACCAATTGCAAGTCTTTGCCAGAGGAAGGTTCTTTACAGAACTAGTTGTGTAGGGCCAGCGTCCACTATTTCTGCTATGCTGAGAGGCATTTTACCATATAAGATGGTTGTTTAGTTGTTTTTGGCTTGTTTAATTCAAGAGAAGATAAAGCCATGTGTATTGGTCCTTTAACACTATTCTTCCTGTGGTGGGTTGACCTTGGCTGGCTGCCAGGTGACCACCAAAGTCGTTCCATCACTCCCCTCCATTAACTGGACAGGGGGAGAAAATACAACCAAAGGCTCTTGGGTCGAGATAAGGACAGGGAGGTCTTTTAGCAATTATTGTCACAGGCAAAGCAGACTTGACTTGGGGAAACTTATTGCCAATTAATTGTAACAGAGCAGGCTAGTGATAAATAAGAACAAAACTAAAAAACCTTCCCCCACCCCTCCCTTATTCCCATGCTCAGCTTCATTCCTGCTTTCTCCCTCCTAAGTGGTGCAGGGTGACTGGGGGTTGTGGTCAGTTCATAATACTTTGTCTCTGCTGCTCCTTCCTTCTCACACTCTTCAGGACCATCTTCAAAGGATCAAGTGATACAGTTGTTCACAAACTGCTCCAGAGGGAGTCCTTCCCATAGGCTACAGTTTACCAACTGCTCCAGCATGTGTCCCTACAATGGGGTCTAGTCTTTCAGGAATGGATTGTTCCAGCATGGGTTCCCCATAGGGTCACAAGTCCTGCTAGCACACCTGCTCCAGTGTGGGCCTCTCTCTCCATGGGGTCAGAGGTCCTGCCAGGAGTCTGCTCCAGTGCCAGCTCTCCAAGAGGTCACAGCCTCCTTCAGGGCATCCACCTGCTCCAGTGTGGGGTCCTCCATGGCTGCGGTTGGATATCTGCTCCACCATGGACCTCCATTGGCTGGCTGCAGGGGGACAGCCTGCCTCACCATGGTCTTCACCACAGGCTGGAAGGGAATCTTTGCTCTGGAGCCTGGTGCACCTCCTCCCCCTCTTTCTTCACTGACCTGGGTGTCTGCAGGGCTGTTTCTCTTGCATTTCCTCAGTCCTCTTTCCCCACTGCTGTTGCACAACATTTTTTAGCCTTCATTAAATACATTATCACAGAGGTGCTACCAACAGCGCTGACAGGCTCAGCTTTGGCCGGGGCAGGTCCGTCTTGGAGCCAGCTGGAACCAGCTCTGTCCAAGATAGGGACAACTTCTGTTGTTCTCTCAGAGAAGCCACTCCTCCAGCCCCCTCTGCTACCTAAATCTTGCCATGTAAACCCAATAGACTGACATAGAAATACACCATAGAGGTTAAAAGGAAATGCAACAGCATAAAGTCATGCGTTGTAAATGAAGGATGGCCATTTGTCCTATAAGAGTGCTGTCATTTTGCATTTGACAGAGACGACCCAGCCTTTGCAGAAATCACTTCTGCATTGAAGTTCATTTTCCTCAGAGGACAAAAAGAGTGTGCCCTACACATTTTACCAACTCATTTCACACAGCAGATGATGTTATGACAGCTATTGGCAATACTTCTAAATCATGTAAAAAAAAAGGTCTGTAATCTATTATCCATTCCAGGAGCAACACTGCCCCTCCACCATGAAGAATTTCCTTGCAGACCTCATTCTGTGCTTATATACAGCATATAATGCATATTCCATATTAGATTTTAGCTCTGTCTATCCAATACATCTGCAAGGATCATGTTGTCTTACTTCTCCGTAAAGCAGTGAATGCATTATAGATGGGTCCCATGTCTCAAATCAAGCTCCTACAAGAACTGCAGCAAAACTTGTTTGCTGACTATCAAGTTACTGTCTTACTTTCCACCTTCTGAAAGTCACCTAATTTTCATGAATTACCAAATGAACACGTAATGTGGAAAGCTTAGCAATTCAACAGTTCAGATTCCTTCCTGCTCTTCAGTTCCTGAATTTTTAATACACCATTTCTTGCTTGAACAGAAAGGTTTAATCTCTCTTGTACAAGACTCATGACATTTTACAATTTGTGTGTTTCCCTCCCACCCCACACACTTTTCCTTTGTGTAATTTGGGTGAAATATTTTTTTCCTTGCTAAATGGCACACACTCAGTACTGGAAGGATTTGAAATATGTATTCTGTTACAATTTTAACAACAGTGAGGGTTCTGTATAATTTCAAGCCTGGTCTCTGCACGGTATTTGTACTGGTATCATTGCATAGGGTGGTGATCTTCAGGCATAGTCTCCTACAGATTATATTAGTAAGGTATAAAGGTAATTTATGTACCTTTACCTTTTTGCTATTCTCTTACAAGACTAAGTTCCATGGTTTTACATACTTTTATATCAAGCTGACTGCATCTGTCCTTAAGGGCAACGTTGCACTTTAATGGTATGGCTAAACACTACAAGTTTTGTGTGTAGACAAACCCTCAGGGCTCAGACAGACGTTAAAGTTACTGCATCTCAACAAGTTACTACACATCAGCAGAGCCACAGTAACCGATCATACACACGCTCTTAGTCTGTCCCAAATGTCAGGTAAACTAGAAGTGCTTAAAACTCTCTTGCCCAGTCTCTCTTTTTTCTTACTTAGCCAATATGAAAAGTATGATTAACTTCTGTACAAGCAAGAAACAAATCAGACTGAATCTGTAACATAAAGTAGATCCATGGGACAGAGCTGCTCCATTTAAAAAGAGATACTGGAGGGAAAAAAAAACCCCTAGAAAACTAGAATAGCAATTGCCTTTAAAACCAGTTTACTGACCATTTGCTCCTGACTATAATTGACTTTAAGATCCAGGTGCGGGATACACCACTGTTACAGCACAAGGATGCTATGACTCCAACCTGTGCTTTTGTTGACACGGAGAGAGACTTTTTCCTCAATTTGTTCCCCAACTATGTAAGTCATCAAAGCAATTTAAAATTCAGTTGAAACTCTGAAAACGAGCCAATGTCATTCCCTCAAGATTAGTGTGACATGCTGAGACTGCTCACTCTGAGTTAAGGCTCTGAGAGCAGCACTGTGCACATGTTAGAGTTTAGGCAGCATAACTTAGAAAGCCATGAGGTAAAGCAGTACAATAGTCCATCTTACAAATAACAGGTACATGTACACCATCCGTCTGTGGTGACAGCTTTGGCTAAAACTCCATATGTGTGCTGGGAGTGACACATCAGACAGACAGGCCGAGTGTAACCTTGCCCACTCTTTGCAGACGGAAGGGGTAGTCTGCTCACATGCAACACATTGAAAAGGGGCCTCCATGCAGTGGTTACAAGCAGGGAGCAGGAAAAACTAGCAGCAGTTGAAGCACCAATTGTCTCTGAAAGCTAGAATTGTCCTAATGGACCAGTGATCTGGATAAATAAACCACCGTGCTGGTAGCAACCTGCCCTTAGGTTGGTATCAGACCAATTCTGCTGCTGCAGAACCCACATGTCCCTCTATCTGACCCAAGTGCTACATTAGCCTTTCTTAAAATGAACCGGGAATGTGCTTAAGAAAAAAGAGCCTTCTACAAAATTATTGTTTTTACACCATCTCTCTCTCTCTCTCTCTCCCTCTGCTTCATGTTCAGTTTTCTGCTTAAAGCCTTCTCAAGCCCTTACTGTCTTGCGCTGTGATCGAGCTTACAGGAAACAGTGCAGATTATTACTACTACTTGCAGTGAAGCCAAAACTGTGGGCTGCAGGGTTGGGGTTTTTTTGTGTGTCTACTCACCGAGCCTGTTCTACATATTCTAGGAGGATCCTTTAATAAGGTACATTAAGAGCTGCTGACAGTCTCAGACTGATACGGGGTAAAAAGTAATGGCACATCTTCAACATACCAGGCTCCAGCTGGAGTGTTCAATCAGTTGAGCCTGTTTTTCAAACACTTTCATTTTTCTTCTTTGTTCTTTTTCATATTTATACATTCAGACATTTGCAGGTACTAAAGTTTATAATACATATTCATATGACAACTTCAAAAATTATGATGGCTTGCTTAGAAATTGAAAAATGCAGTTTTGAGACTGAATGATCAGTATTATTCAGAAAATGAGTTGAAGATGTTATTTTAGGCTGGCACAGCATAGTTGTTACTCTTGCAGAGACATAAGTCTGCTTAACAGCAACATTCAGTACTTCTAACTTCTCTTAAATATCAGGGAACAGTTTCTTGCAATGTAACTGAGCTGGAGTAAAGGCAGTAGGGTAAATACGGTAGGATGAAAACATGATAGAGATATCTATTGACTATGTGTACAATTCTGCACAGTTGGACACAACTATCAAAATAATTTCAAGACTATCAGGCATGTATTCTGTGAGGGAGAACAAAGAAAGTGTCACATGAAGTTAGGGCCTTCCACAGAACATGTGAAATATCTTGACCATTAATTTGAGTCAGTATCAGTGTAGAAGCTGAAATGCACTGGTACCAAAAAAAAAAATAAAAATAGAAGACTCTATAGTTTGCATAAGAATAAAATCTGATCATTTTTATATGAGCATAAACGACACCAGGCAGGATTGTCACAGATATGGTAATAGAAATGAATTAATATTCAGAATTATGTGGGGGCATGTGGGGATTATTTTACAGTAAAAATAATTTCAATCCATTAAAAAATTATAGGCATGAGAAACATTCGAGGCTAATGACAATCATTACTGGGAAAAATGTAGCTGTTGATTTAGAGTGAAATAATTTATGTGTTGTATATATTTACTCATTCTTAATCAACATCACAGTGATCTAAATCATGATTAGATATTAAAGTGAAAGCTAGAGGTCACGGAGGGCTCTCTTATTCTCCTTCAAGAACTCAAGGCACAAACCGGGCAAATTAGGGTAGATAAAAGTCGTGTGCTGCTTCCTCTCTCTCCTCCCCTTTCCACATGTCAATATTCCCCTTGGGGACTCTTCCCACAGAAAAAAAACAGCGTGGCAGGTGCTCTCCTCATTGCTCCTCCGACTGCTGCGATCTCTAAGGCAGCAACCATCAGGCCAGCCAGGTGGCAGCGCTGAATCCGGCACCCCCTGCCCCAGCTCAGGTGCCCTTGGCCCCTGGGGGTGCGGGAGAAAGAGGAGCTCGCCTGAGCCTGAGGAGGAGAAGAAACAAATGTTGTTTGCAAACGGAGAAAACCAGAAAGAATTTCCCTGATTTTAAAGGCAGGGGAAGGCTTTCTTGCGAGTCGGGTCTTTCAGTGATAATAGAAAGCACAAGCCTAAGGGTGGTGAGAGGAAGAAAACATCCCCCTATGGAATTACACAGGATAAAAATAAGGGCTTGAATCTGAAACCGTGGTTTCTTTTGCCTCTTTTCCTACCTCCCACAGTGAAATGGGTAAAGCACAATGAGCAGAGTGAGTGTATCAGCTATTGCCACCAGAGAGCTGCCAGATGTCTGCTTTGCAATTGGAAAACAAGGAGAAAAAAAAAAAGCCCATCCCAGAGACACGGGGGTGGTGGAATTTGATAGTTAGTATCAGAACCCAAGGAAAATTAGCTAATGTGTGTGTCGGAACAAGAAATCCTCCATTCGTTGCAATTACTCAAAATCTTGGCTTGCCATTGAGAATGCATTTTAGAGCCTGGCGTAATTAAATGGGGAGCAGGAGCCAAAAGGGAAATTGCAAACCCCTGAAAAGGAGAGCTAAGAGACTAAAATCATGCTTCATTTACATATTTTGCCATAATTTCAGCAAGTTTAGCCAAATTGTATCAGGCCAAATTGATACTGATGTGAAGCAGCAGTAACTCCGCTGGCTTAAAAAGATACTCTGGACTTGTGCTTTAAGACTGAGATCAGAATTTGGCCCTGTGTTTGAAGACAGCTTTGATCATACGTAAGTTTCCTGGTATTACAGAACTGGAATTTGCTGAAGAGCTTGTGTCTGAGCCACCTTTCAGACTGCTGTCCCTGCAGGGAGGAGCACTGCGTTCAGCAGGCACGGCTTGACTTCACACCTCTCTTCCACCTACCTGCCTGGTGACCAGCACACCAGCTCCAGGAGCAAAGTGTGACCTTAGTTCAGGTCTGCATTGCACTGACTTTTAATTTTCTCTCACTGACTTTTAAACTAGTGCAAGCACTTGGAAGGCAGTGCAGTGCATCTGCATCCAATCCTGACACTTTGGCTGGGAGAGAGAAGGAGGAGACTCCTGTCTACTGGCCAAGGGCTCCCCAGGGCTGCAAGAAGCCTTCCGTTTGCTTCAAGTTCTGTGTTTAGCAAAGAGGGCTTGATGGAGAAGAAACCCAGAGAGACTGTATCTGACCCCAGCTTTGGTTTCATAAATCTGGTGACGAGGTTAGCCAGAAAGCGGTTGCTTTACCAGTGCTTAGCCATGAGATACGGGGATTCCTCTGAAACTCCCAAAAACATTTGAAAAAAAAAAGGCCTACCAACTCTTGGAAGCTAAAAGCCTAGCATTTCACATATCTGTATTTAAAAGTCACACTGAAGGACCAAATTGCAGGGCTGCTACAAAGAACAGTGTTCTTTATATTCTTGTGCTGAAAAGGTTAAGACAAAAAATATCTTAATCAGGTTCTTCTGAATACAAAAGGCTCAGTCTTCACTCACTGATGATTATAGCAGCTGAGAATTAAAAATAAAGTTTACTAGTGGCATTTTTTCATCGCTGTTTTCAGTGGTAGGATTTGATTTCTTTCTGGCTTAGTAGCCTTTCATATTTGTTTATAGAACTGGGAAGGGAAGTAACTTTCTAAATATTATAAATGATTAACTGATTGCATAATGTATATTTTCCAGACCCTCTGCTTGCTGTTGAGTTCTGAATAGACACTAGAACTGACAGAGCTGTCTTTTCTTCCAGAAACAAAATGAGTTAGTAAAAGTGAGATAAAAATGGCCCATTCTGTAAGAATCTTAGAGGGACGGGGGAAGGAACAGACAAGCGGTTTCACCGAGGATTGAGTATAAGTAGAAAGTAAAAGACGCATTTTTATATCACACAATGAAAGCTCTCCAGTCCCACACAGTATTTATTGTTTGCATTACTAATAGTTAAATGGACTGCTAATTTTTCCTTCTTCTGGTCTGTATCCACTGGATTGTTATTTTTGTTCAGCTGCAGCTTAGTGATTAAATCTCCCCTAAGGATTTGTTTTTGCAAAGCCTAGCAGTCTCTGCAGTCTTTCTTTATAGATTTGGTATACTTTGGCTGTAGCTGGGCTAATGGGAGGGATGCTTTTGTGTTATTATTGTGCACATTAAAGTACACATATATGATCTCCAGGCTGGAGAATCAGTAGGTGAACTATTTTAGTCACGGTGCAACTACTGTAATAAAATCTTTAAAGCCTGGGGCCTAACCCCAGTAGCATTTAGTCTGCAGTCATGACAGAATCGTCTATATCAAAAGAAGGGAAAAGCCAAATTAAAAAATAGGTTGGAATGTGGTCCAGCATGCATCAAAGCCAACACCCATGTGTGGAGAGCCTCCATCCTAATACGTGAAAAACATCATCAGGCTTTCAACCTCACAGGCAGAGGAGAAGAAGACCATGCCTGGTGTTTGAAAGTCCCAAAATTATTGCTTTGCTGCAGGACATGCCAACTAATTACAGACAGATATGGGGAGTAGGCGGGCAAAGGCAAAAACTAGAAATACGGCAAAGCACCATCTGCACTGTCATTCATAAAAGTAATTTATAAATATTCAGAGTACACAAATGTCTGGTTTTTGCTGCATACTTAGGGATCCCAAGAATCCCTCTGCCTTGAGGGTCTGGCACCGCTGGACAGACCCTTCCTTAATGCTTCTCCTCATGCTTCAACCTCCTTCCTTAATGCTTCTCATTCTCAGTCACAAATGACCTGGTGCTGGTTAAGACAAGAAGCTCTGGGGAGCAGATTGCCACACCTTTATCTCCCATGAACCCACTCACCTATGAGAAAGGAAAAGGGCTCCAGCATCATTGAGATAATTACAAAAAGCCTTTCTATTATTCAGTTATAATGCAACATGTAAACATGTAGGTAAAATGATACTATTTCATTTTAGTATGTAAAATTTCTCAAGTAATAGCTGGGATGAAAGAGAATCAACTGTAGGTTAATAACCTAAATCTGGACTAACTACAGCATTTTTCATGGTTCCTTTAACTTTATGCTTGTAATACCCAGTTTTGTTCAGGAAACAGGATGCCCAAATACAGAGCAGAAGCTTACCTTACAGCTTACTGCACCATCCCTCTTTTTAATCATGGTTGTACAGATTTGCTTCTTCCTATTAGATTTTCCACTGAAGTGGCAACTGCAGCATGTAAGACCCTTTCAATTCAGATTACATGGAAACAGAAGGAGGAAAAGATACAGTAATCGGGACCAGATCTTTATGGATATAAGTTGTCATAAGTCTTTTGCAGGATCTATCCCAAACGCTGTGCTATTCACATTAATTTAGGTAACCCAGGCTTGTCTTTTAACTGTGTGGTATCTCTTACTTTGAGTTTATTGATCAGTTGAGTTTCCTGGGATCTAAGCTTTAGGCCTGGGTTTCTTCTCTGTAGAACCTCTGGTTTTGAAGACTGAGACAGCACACACTTGGGATGAGCATTTGGATGTTGTGACTTTAAGTTCTGCTAGAGCTCACAATTAGATCCAGCCATGTCTTCTCTCAAGTGAGAGGCAGGACTTTCCAAGAAGTGGTTTAATCGTGCTCTGAATTGTTTTCTGGAAGAGCTGTTTTTCTACAGAAAAACTCAGTCTTTGATGAATGTGTAAAATTTGGATCTGCTTAGTCATTTCCACCTTCAGCACTGACAGATTTTAAGCCATGCAGAGTCAGGCAACGAGGACCACTTGACCTGACACCTGGTGAAAGAAAATGACACAAACAGAAGTGCAAGGAGCAGAGCATTTCAGGTCCCCTGCCATGCTCAGCAGAAACCTATCCACACCTGGCAAAGGCTTGGGTATGCTCCTGAGAGGAATGTGGCTGAGCAGGATGGTCAGAAAGAATGGGTGTGTACGCTGGGTCAGACTAGAAGCTGTTGCATTACCTCAGCAACTAGGGAGAGATGTACCTGTGTCAGAAGGAGACATCCTTCCATCTAGCATCTTTTAATTGCTGGACCAGCAATGTGGTCAAAGGCAAGCGAACCTAGCTCCAGTGAAATGGGCTACCACAAGGCTGGTGCTGGCCATGGGCAGACTCTACAGGTGACGTGGACAGGAAACCTACTGGGAGACGGCTCTAGTGACAGAGACTTCCACACTGAGGAGTGGCAATGGCCTTGGTGTCTCTGCAATGAATACTCCCTACCGCTGAACATGGTTCCTTCTCCACCAGCCATTCTCCTCCCCTCTCAGGGTGGCCATTTACCAATGGCAGGACTGAGCTGCTGCCACTGGATGAAGCCAAGCAGCAGGTTGCTGAACCTCCTCTTGAAACACAAGGCCTGTGGAGGAGGCAAGAGGTAGTGATGGCTTTGCCAGGCATCCATCTCAAGTTCGTAGCTCAGGAAAAGGCAAAGTCCATTCAGTCTGGTAGAAGGCTTCCCTCAGTTCCCTCAGAGGAATAAGGGCTTCATTAAATCTGGACAAACTGAGGATCTGTCAAGGGAAATGATTTTTTTCCATCTGCATGCCAGCAAAATTTGGCTAGCTTATAGGGCCGAGGAGACTTGACGAACTAACCGTTTTGTGCCTTGGTGCATGGGTTGGGAGAAATGCAGGCTGCGGACCAAGTCCCCAGCCATTCCTGATGGGCTCTTGACCCATCTGGAGGGATGAAGCACCAAAGAGGGTGGTGCAACCTTCTCCAATTTGTATCTGGAATTGCTTCTGCTCTTTTACCATCTACCTTTGGGCCAACAGGATGAAAGCTGGAAGGTCAAGTAGGGGTTGCTGGAGAGCTATCATGGATATCAGTAGCATGACTTGCCTCTTAATTATGTCCTTCTGTACCATAGGTTTTACATTGCAGGAGGTTAGTATGAACTGCTTGGCTTTGGTGACTGGTGTGACATCTCAGTGCCCTTAGGTGTGGTGAAAGAGGCAGGATCAGGGGGAGCAGGTCAGACATCTCTGAGTGTCTGCTCAGAGATAATACAACCAGAATTAGTTTCAAGTGTGATGTTGAACTGCGATCAGAATCATTTGTGGTAATTAAAAACTAATTGGTTATCACTTGTGCCATGTTTAGGATATGCTGATGGAATTACTGTGAGTTTTTACTGAATCAGAGCTGGTCTCGCAGGCAGCCTGCACTAGTTCGTGGAAATTCTGATCTAAATCCAAGTCACTCCAGTGGTTTTGGATAAGGCTAAAAGAAACTTCCAACCTCTATAGATGGGAAGTGAAGAAAACAATATTACATTAATTTTCCACAAATTGCTCAATGTAGAATATGTCTACAATAGGACAAAAGTCCTTCATTTTGTGGAAGAAGCTACAGGACCACCAATGAACTCTGTTTTAACACTCATGAGAAAATTTAGTACTGCTGTGCCAACCATAGTAGTGCAGCTGCCCTAGGCAAACAAGCACATCCATGTTTACAACTGGCCAGCCTTCTCCCACAGGCTTTAACACTGCTCTGGTGATTCTGAGAATCAGCATCTTACATCCACAGCTCCCATATGAGGAGGAAAATTCACGGCTCAGTTTACATCTGTATGCCACATCTCTATGGATACCTTCAAAAGCTCCTGGGAGGAAGAAAATGAAGATCAAGTATTTCTAATAGAAGAAAGGAACAAAAATGTTTAGTTTGCTATCTAAGAAGAAAAACAAAAGCCCACACATCCTTTGCAACTTTAACTATACGAGAGAAATAATACCAAGAGACTGAACAAACTGTAAAGTTATTGTTAATGGATTAGATTTCCAGCAACTTGTGCAGTGTCATGGGAGAGGATGATAGAAGTTATTACTGCATGAGGTATCTGGTCTCTAAGTTGTTAGCAGCGCTGAGGTGGTGTCCCGGTTTGAAGCAAAAACGAACCATTTTTGTGTTCTGTAATGTTGCATTTTAGTTAGGTCTCCTCTAACTCTGAAATTAACAGCATATTGTGGAGCAAATTGCTCGTTCCCAGGATGATAAGGCCAATGTTTGTGCTAAGTGCCAAGGGATGGTGTGCAGAGAGGCTTTTGCTTATACTTATTGCTACAACAACCAAGGTCAGACAATTTT
>BJBW01004465.1:13866-36330 GCA_004320125.1 Scolopax mira
TGTGACACCTCAGTGGCAGATGGGTGAGGATTATTCTTTAATAAAACAGGAAAAATCACTCAAAACCCTGCACCAAAACAACCTTCTCACCCCACCAGTGCAGCTGTATTCTTCTGGAACCAGGGGTCCATCTAACCCTAGACTGATGGAGGTTAGAGACCCAGCATTGCTGTCCTCAGCAGGAGAGCCTGCTGGCAGGGTACCAGAGACACCATCCATCAGCTGCATGTACCCAACAGCAGCTTCCCAGAGAGCAGCCTTCTCTTATCAAGCCAAGAAAGAAATAAAAAAACCCAACAAACCCACCACCACCCTCTCGAAAGAAAAAGAACTAAAAAACACTACTTGCACTGGTTATCTTGGAAAACCAGCCCAACATTTTTACAGATGCCTTCTGAAAAAAGCCCAGGGAAGCCTCAAAAGCCTCCACAGCCACAAACTCTTTTCATAATAAAACAACTAAGTTTTTCTTTCTTAATAGTAGCAAAAAGGTAAAGAATATTTTTCTAGCTAGCCTCCATGAGGAGGAATCAAAGCACAGGGGTTTTATATTCTTGTTCACTTCTACGCATCAAATTTCACTGGTTCTATCATTTTAACAGGTTTTTCCAACACACGGAGCAAACCGTTGTTATTTCAGAAGGTGTAAGATGACTGATGCAGGTGCTTAGGTACACGTTTCCTACCCTTTTCTTGAGACAATCAAAACACCTTACCCAGCAATGAGTTGGTAAAGAAATATTAGCAACCAGCTCTCCAGGGCTGCCTGCTTTCAAATCTGGGTGTTTTTATATAAAGGAGAATATTTAACTCCTCACATGAAAACATGTTGCTTCCAGCTGAAGAGCAACTGTTGTGTGTGACAGTCATATATCAAGCAGCTTCTTTCTGAGCAAGTCATAAAACTGTTTCTAACAGACTGACAAGTAGGTGACACCGTGAAACGTCTCATCTTAACTCAAGCACCGCGCACTCAGAAGTTAAAGATTTTAATTTATAGCAGCCCACTCACGTCTTGCCAAAAAGAAAACCTCTGTTCAACCTAATGAGAAAAACAAGTTGTAAGGCAAGAAGCTTTAAGTAGGATCAAGCTTTTTTTTTTTTTTTGGTAAAAAAAAAATATGAACACGCAAATTCTTGTATGAATTTTCACAGGATCTAGTCACATTTTTCTGATGCTGTGAAATCCATGATTGCTTCCAAAACCTGGACCAGTGAAAACTGATACTGGCTTAGGTAGCTTATAGGAATCTTGAACGACACAAGCAAGACAATTAAGTTGATTTTTTGAGATATATATACATAAATGTGAATGAAATTGTGACAAATGGACATGGATCTGTTGGAACTGGTCCTGAGGAGGCCACCAAGATGCTCCAAGGGCTGGAGCCCCTCTGCTGTGAGGACAGGCTGAGAGAGTTGGGGTTGTTCAGCCTGGAGAAGAGAAGGCTCCGGGGAGACCTTATAGCCCCTTCCAGTCCTAAAGAGGCAACAGAAGAGATGGGGAGGGACTTTTGATCAGGGACTGGAGCTTTTCCTTTTGGTAAAAAAATACGAACAGGCAAATTCTTGTATGAATTTTCATGGGATTTCTTGCTCTAGTCACATTTTTCTGATGCTGTGAAACTGACGTTTGCTTCCAAAACCTGGACCAGTGAAAACTGACATCGGCTTAGATAGCTTGTAGGAATCTTCATTGACTCAAATAAGACTAAAAAGTTAATTTTTTGAGATATATATACACATATGTGAATGAAATTGCGACAAAGATATTTAGAGCTAAAAGTCTGTATTTTAAACAATATTGTAATCAGAAAACTGTAGGGTAAAATCCAAACATTTACTTTTTTTTAGCATACATTACCACTATGCCAGGTCAGCCCATCAACACACAGCTTCTTTTATTATGGAAATATGCTTGCATAATTGTTTTTCATAAATTCAGACAGACTTGGAGCTGGAAGCATGTGATCCTGCCAATGTTCTATTGAAATGTTTTTCTCTATGACTACTTTCAAGGACACACGTATATATTCTGCGTACGGCAAAAAACTCTGGCCTTTCGTGAACTTTAGCAATCTGTAAAAAGTTAGGCCTTTTGTAGCTGCTTAAAATAAGAAAAATTATCTTATGGCTTGTTTTTCTGAAGTCAGCGCACAGACTTCTCCACGTGGAGGATAAAAGTTCAAACAGAATCACAAAATGATATGGGGTTGGAAGGGACCTCTGGAGATCATCTAGTCCAACCCACTGCCAAAGCAGGTCCACCCAGAGCAGGTCCCACAGGAACGTGTCCAGGTGGGGTTTGAACGTCTCCAGAGAAGGAGACTCCACAACCTCTCTGGGCAGCCTGTTCTAGGGCTCTGCCACCTTCAAAGTAAAGAAGTTCCTCCTCATGTTTACAAGGAACTTTTTATATTCAAGTTTTTGCCCATTTCCTCTTGTCCTGTCCCTGGGCACCCAGGGAAAATAGACCAGCCCCGTCCTCTTGACACCCTCCCTTTAAGTATTTATAGGTGTTGATCAGATACCCCCTCAGCCTTCTCAAGATTAAAAAGCCCCAAGTCCCTCAGCCTCTCCTCGTAAGGGAGATGCCCTTAATCTTTGTAGCCCTCTGCTGTACCCTCTCCAGTAGTTCCCTGTCCTTCTTGAGCTGGGGAGCCCAGAACTGGTCCCAGTGCTCCAGATGGGGCCTCCCCAGGCCCAGTAACTTCTTACTGGTGTGGGGTGGAGAGAGGTGCTGCCTGCCTCACACAGGAACTGCCGGTGGAGCTTTAAAAATAAACACCAGAAATGGGTAAACACAGTTCTGAGCTGCACTGAGCACAGACAGCAAGAAAGGGGTCACTCCCCGTGTGATAGAAGTTGGAAAAGGCAAATTAAGGCAAATTTATACACTCCCCGGGTATGGGGAGCAGAATGGTACACATGCATGTCAGCATGAGCACTGGGACCAAATTTATTTGTGTGGTGAGAGATAAACCTGTGACCCACTCACTCCATATCACATATCACGTTTACCAGCCAAAGGCGTATCTCTCCAATATCTGATTTAATGGCCAAAGCCACCGCTTAACGTCACCCTCCTACCTGGAGCAGGAAGCACCAGCTTTGCTGTGAAAAAGGATAAATTAAATAAATGGTGTTATGATAGGCTGGGAATAACAAGCAGGCACTCACTAACCAGCTCAGTAGCTTTAACTCCAACTTTTCTCACTTACACCTGGGCAAACCAGCACCTTTCAGTAGATGCTGAGCAGATCAGGCCTAGCTCTTTCCACACTGCAAGGAACAGCATGGCTAGTGTCACCATGGTGGCCTTAATGTCACTACTGAACTTGCAGACATAAATACTTAGCTGTAAGTGGAAAAAAAAAAAAAACCCAAACCGGTTTACTGTTCATTAATGGTGCTCTAATTCCATCCGACCAGAACACAAGCACCCAGAGCACCTCTTCCCAGGCTTCCCAGGTAAATCTTTGCCCTGCTTTCTGTTTACCCCAGCCTGTCTCATCTGTGAGAGATGCCCCAAAATTGCCGTGCTGGCTTTGAAGAGGGCTGGCTCGGCCTTTTAGCCTAACAAAAGATTCTCCCCACAAGGCGTTTTGTACAGCTGGTGAAAAGCACAGTTAATTAGTTTCTGAAAACTTCTCCCTTTCCACAGTAAATGCCTGCTTTCTGCACTATCACAACTCGGCGGTGTAAATAATTATTTTATAAAAGCCCCTGGGAAAGAATCCCAACTCCCACACTACTTTAATAAGGTTACAGGACTGATGAATATGGGCCCTTCCCGTCTTTCAGGTAAGGAACAATGTTTCTGTACAACTTTCATTATCTTTCAAATTCCGGGTGAGCATTCACAGGCATCGTGTGGTTCGGGGGCTCATTGTGTGTGTGAGAGCAACATTCATTTACTCCCTCGAGGGCAACGCTTGAAAGACTAGGGGGTCAAATGAATTCACGGTTATCACCGGGTGGAGATTTCACTTTTAAACCATGCCTCGAATCCTGCAATTTTAGGCAAAAATCCCCATGACCAAATACGAGTTTTCAGCAGGAGCAGGCTGTCTTTTGGAAAGCAAAGCACGTGTCCGGGGTCCGACTGGGTGGATGGTGGATCTGTGGCGTTTCCCTGAGGAAGGTAATGTCCCCCGAGCTGCCCAGCAGCCCCCCGCCACTTTGGAAACCCAGAATCAAGTTTCCTTTTCCTTTCCCCTCCCCGAGGTCTTTGTTTCAGGGAATGCTTACTTTGCCCGTGATAATGTGAATTAGAAATATAGTTCCGTTTAAATAAAAGCTAAAGGCTTCTTTTACAACTTTTGCTGTCAAAGGGATAAAAATACGATTAAATTTACAGTTTGGTTGCACGTCTCTCAAATAAGAAACAACATCTACTATGGTTTGGGTTGGAAGGGACCTTAAAGACCATCCAGTTCCAACCCCCTGCCATGGGCAGGGACACCTCCCACCAGAGCAGGTTGCTCAAAGCCCCATCCAGCCTGGCCTTGAACCCCTCCAGGGATGCGGCAGCCACAGCTTCTCTGGGCAACCTGGGCCAGTGCAAACACATCAAAAATAGACTTTTAAAAAATGATTCATTTAAAAAGCGTGTATGTTTTGTACTCGGAAAGGTGAGAGAGACTTTGTCACAGAGCAGTACTTGGATGAGGTAGATAAAGGATGATTCCAAGCAACTGCAGAGCCTCTGACCTGCTCCCTCGGACACATCCCAGCTCCAGACACCATTCCCCTTGCCACTGACTTACTGCTCCTTGCCCTCGTTTTAATTGTGTCATTTATTTCTACACAATTGCTTTTGTATAGATTGGTTTATTTTTCACTCATGTATGCGTAAGGCTCACCAAGAAATGTGGCCCAGCTGACAATTTATGATATATTTCTATCAGATAAAATATTGACTACACAAACACATAACCACTCATAGCAATTAACGGTTAGGGAGATTCCTGTGAGTTTAATTACTCACAAATGTCAAAGTTAGAGAGAAGAAAAGAAAATCCCCAGCATATTCTCATTAAATGTCATTATTATTGAACTAGCATGTCATGTTTTAGATATTAAAGATTCCTATTTTTTAAATGACTCAAGGAAAATTATTTTTGTCTATTTTTAGTTTTTTGCTCCCCTCTGCTTAAACACTTTGGTTACCCTAAATCTGATTGTACAGAGTTCAGAATCCTGCAAACTACTCAAACAGCTTCTCTCCTCACCTCTATAGACAGAAGTATGAAATAACGCATTTTTCATATCAGCTCTCCAGATATTTGTAAAAGCCGCTACTTGTAACTTTTTATCAGATGAGTGACGTTCAGGTAGTTCTCAATACAAAAAAACATTGACATAGTAAAATAAACCTGCCTGATTCTGTGCTAAGAGCACCTTCTTCCTCCCGGATCTCCCAGAAACTCCTCCTGTGAAGGTAATAAAGCCCCCCAAAACTGGGGCTGTAGCCCCCTGGGATTTATCATCTCTGTGGGTCTGGTTTAGAATGTGGCTGGCTTTGAACCTCCTCGTGTAGAGGCCACGACAGTTGGATCTAACACCTCCTGACCAAGCAATTTAAGACCGAGCAGCCTCTTGCATTTTTTCAGAACAAAAGCATCTCAGAGAGCGAAGCCTAAAAATAAATCTCAGCCTGCACTCACGCCTGAGCTCTGCCACTTCTGCAGCTGAGGAAAAGCCACCCCTTCAGCTCCCACAGTGAAATCACTTTGTAGTAGGTTTGTCCAGCTACTATTGAACCCAGTCATAACACAAGATTTCCAACTACTACCTTTATTTGCTTATTTGTTTCCGAGCTTTCCAGCTGGACAGAGAAAGGCCTGAGCACTGACAGAGCAAAGGAGATAAAACTCCCACAGCAGCTCCACCTCCTTCTGCCTCTTGAGTGGTTCTTCAAGACCTTGTTGGGACTGTTCATTTATACCCACAACACTCATCTGGTTTTTATTTGACACACCATTCAAAGGGCAACCCAATTTATTAATAACCTTACCTGACTGCGGTGACACTCAGCATTATGGTTATTTAGATGGTGATTCAATTCCATTCCAAACCACGTGCTTTTACAGCTCAGACAAATGTAAAATATAGTAATTGCCATTGAATAATAGAATTAGCTTAATTTAATCATGATTACAGACATAAATTGCTTGTGACAAATAAAATTAAACCCAGGGGAAAGGGGGCAGGAGCTATGCAAATCACCCCAGCGTGCTGGGCTCCCCATAATATATGCATACTGGGAGTTGTCCTCTGGAAACAGGCAACTGGTGTGATTCCTGCTGCGGGCAGAGCCCACAAACACCCACCAGCACAAAAGATGCTTCAAATTTATATCCCAGCAAAACAAGTTAGATACATACAGCAGCAACAATCTACTAAGGAAAAAATTCAGAGCTCAGCAGGACGTTGTAACACAACCTACTTACCACGTTAGCTATTTCTTTGTGTGCAATAATTTGGGATCACATACCTGTGGTTTCTCCATTCCAGAAAGAATGTCTTGAACCCTTTTTGTTTCGGAATCAAATTCTATAAAACAGAGAATGGGGAAACAGGAAGACAAATAAATGACTGAAATTAAATAAAAATGTCAGCTTTGTCAATAATTCTTCAGGAATTTGTAAGTGGGAGTGAGAAACATTACCTGTACATGAGCATCTTGTGAATTTAAGGTATGCAGTTACATGGATTAGTGTTAAAAAATTATATAAGAGAAAAAGAAGTGAATGAAACTTCATGTAATTTCAGATACTGAGGAAGGTGGGATTATTTCTAGTCCTCCACAAACAGTGCTATTAACTGGGATTTGCTTTCACAGAGCATAACCATCCTGTTTCCAAAGCTCGGCCAGAGAAGAGGCTTAGGGATTTCTACAGCTCAATTACTGCTGAACTTAATCCTGGTTTTTGTAAACGAAACACATCCCTACTCCACCAGCAGCTGGAGAACTGGGCTACCTGCCTGCTTGCCTGAGCCCTGGGCTACCAGAGAGAAGCATCCTTGGGGTGGATGAGCATCTTCACTCCGTGCGGGCAGCGCTGGTACCCACCCTACAGCTACCTGTCCTTAAATGCTGTTACCCTCTAATGCTCGAGGCTCTTCTAACAGCCACCCCATAATTACAGAGGCAATAAAGTCATGACAGGCTAATTCGGATGCCTGATGAGCCATAATCCATCCTCCCTCCCCAACCTCACGCCGGGTACAGCAGCCCTTGCAGGGGCTACACAGCGTTATCGCAAAGCAGGGCATGAAATAATTCCCCTAAATGAGAGGGATTAATTGAGCACAGAAGGTGCTGTGGAGGTGACCATGCGAGCGGTGGAATCGGCCTTTCCCCCATCCTACCCCCCCACCCCCAAATAAAAGTCTTGAGGTAAAACATCAGCTTAGAGTAATGAGGTGACACAAAGCAGCTTTATTCCTTTTGGACGGCAGCACAGAGAGGCCTCACTTTCCACTACAGTATTCTCTAATGGAAAACTAAGAACATATTTTTTCTGGGCTTTTTTTTCCTCTTTTTTTTTTTTTCCTTTTACTTTTTTTCTTGAAAAAAGAGTTAATGTAAAAAGTTTGCTCACCAAAGCAGAATGCATCGCACCTAAGGCAAAACGAGCAGGAACCTCTGTCTAAAGAGGATACAAATTTGGCATAGGAAGCAAAAAAACACTAAAAAGAAAAACTGGTAAGATCAGACCAACAGCTTTCACAAATGATTCCCCCAAAGCCTGACCTACTTCTTGTAGCCCAAGAATGCGTCTTTATTTTTGTCTGTGACCTGCTTGCAAAAAAGTACATCTTCTTTTTAAAAATTCCATGTGCTCGGCTGCCAAAAAAATAGAATTGGCTGAATGCTGATGGCAGAGCTCCAGTGTAAATGCCCATCTCTCCCTACAAGAATGCACCTTGGGGTGGACTAGGAATGACAGATGTCCTGGTCTGTGCATTCCCAGTTTCCTTTTAGTCTCAGCCACTTGGAAAAGAAAGGAGTAGTAATAATTCAGGAGAAGAGGATAGCGTGATTGGTTTTTTCCATAGTAGACAACCCTTAGAGTGTATTATAAAGTGTATAAACTGGCAGTATTTAGCCATTCTAAGATAATACTGACTTGAAAATGACACAGATGGACTAAAATGTTACAGAAAAGGTGGAGATGCTGATCCAAGCGAAAATGTAATTAAAGTCTGGGGTGATTTAGAAGTCAGGGCTCCCTTCAGCAACAGTACAGAAGTAGGACTGGGCCACAACAGCCTGGATCCAGACCTGGAAACCGCGTTGGTCCTGTAGGCTTATCTCGAAGGGATGTTAATCAGAAGCAGCTTCTGGAGCTACAGAGTGTAACAAAAATGCTGCTACTACTTTATTGAAAGTTTATGGTTATTATGTCACCCCTAATTACAACCCCCAGAAGCTAAGCGTGAATCATTCTCAACCTTAAATCCCAAACATGTGGACTGAATTTTCTCTCCTCTCTCTGCTTTCTAGCAAGGATGCTATCTCTGTCACACTGGGCAGGGGAGGAAAATAAAACCCGAAGCCCAAAGAAATCTCACTTCCCTCTCCCATGAAAAAGGATCACTTTGTACAGTAATTAAGTCCTCTGACCCTCGGAGGTCAGGGCTGGAGGTTCAAGCTGCTCCTCATACAGGAACTGACTTTAAGACCTAAGAGAGTTGGGTATATCCAGCAATTAAATAATTGGGAAAAAAAATAGAAAAAAGTACATTAGACTTCTCAATGAAGAGCCCTACTAAGGAATTTTTTTATATTATGTCCCAAATATGTAGCTTGTTTGCAAAGAGAGGCTCTGAGTACCAGATATGCTGACTTTGAGTTATTAAGGACATGCAGGTGTCTGTGTGGATATTTATGTCACCAAGAGTTTATACAGATAAGCTGGAGGTGGAAGAAGCAAAATCTTCAAAGGCTTTGGAGAGAGGGAATGGGGGACACAGTACAAAACTGCACCTTGGAAAAACTTGCTTCAAAACCCAAGCCAAGCTTTTTGGGAGACAAAGTAACTCAGGGAATTGTCATCTTCTTGTAGTATTTCAAATACGTAGTTTGCTATCTCAAAAGCCATAAAAAAATTCTCAGGCTTCTATGGATGGTTGATCTCCTTTCAGTAATAAACAAAATTATTCATAGTCTCCCGAGTCAGACTAAGCTATGGAGAATGAGACCTGTCCTGGATCTCTCCCTCAGCAGGAAGCTGATCTTAGCTGCCAACCTCTCTCATAACACATGAAATGTCAAGCTCAACATCTTCCTCCCAAGCCAAAAAAGAGCAGAGTCCCTTCTGAAATAGAAAATGATAGAGAGGAAAAAAAAAAATAAAAATCTTACATGCTCTATACTGACAAAACAGAATTGGTGAAAAGCCTTTTTTAGCCTTTTTTCCTAGCTTATTATTATTATTGCCTCATTATCCCAAATTATTACTTTATTGCAGACTTTCTACATGAAATAAAGCTTGGGGCTTCAGGAAAGACAGGGACGAAAGCTTTAGCAGGGCCTGCTGCAATAAGAAAAGGGGTAATGGCTTACAACCAGAAGAGGGGAGATTCAGATTAGACATAAAGGAAGTAATTTTTTATGCTGAGGGTGGTGAAACCCTGGCCCAGGTTGCCCAGTGAGGTGGAGGCTGCCCCATCCCTGGAAACATACAAGGGCTCTGAGACACTGGAACAGGTTGCCCAGAGAAGCTGTGGCTGCCCCATCCCTGGAGGGGTTCAAGGTCAGGCTGGATGGGGCTTGGAGCAACCTGGTCTGGTGGGAGGTGTCCCTACCCATAACAGGGAGTTGGAACTAGATGGTCTTTAAGATCCTTTCCAACTCTAATCATTCTATGATTCTAAGATGTCCCTGCTTGTGGCAGGACATTGCAATGGACTAGACAACCTTTAAAGTTCCCTTCCAACCCAAACTATTTTACAATTCCGTCATTATTGTTGCACATCAGCTACTGTGGACTCTTCTACTAGATTAGCTCAATGGAGCACTTAGGGATGAGGGGCACAAACACCTCCCAGACATCACAGATGCCATGGTGGAAAGGTAGGGAAGAGAAGGAGGAAAGAACAGGGAAACCTTCATGTAGAATAGGAAACTGAAATTCAGAAAAATTACCTACAACTGCTCGGGAGAGGTGGTGGGTGGCAGGGCACCTACTCTGCACCAACTGTCCTTGAGTAACAGAGAGCTGATTCGCTTTTAAATCTCTGCCCCTTCCTCTCTCTGCTTTGGCAAACTGAGCACTGAGTTCTGACAGGAACACATCAAAGCTCCACATCACCCCCCCAACACAAGCACTGGGGCTTGCAGAGACACAGGCTGCTGTCCCCTCCTCTGCCATCAGGAACAGAAGCTCAGTCACGTCAAGGAAGAGCCCAACTAACACTTGAGGTCATTGTCCCATTTTAACTTTTCCTCTCAACATCTGTTCCCCACATCTGTCGTGGCAAACCTCTCCTTCCTAGGAGGAAGCTGGGGGTGGGGATGAATTCCTTGTGAATGCTCAACGGGGTCCTCTGAGGGACGCTTCAAAAATCTGAGTTATCTCAGTATCTAAGAGACATTGTGGCTGTCCCAAGCTAGAGCATCAGGTTCTTCATCCCCAGGCTGGGGGGAAGTGTTTCAAGACTAACCTTTTGTAGCAGAGAAGCCTAAGACGTGAACCACATCTCAGTTGGTATTTTGGTCACCTCTCTCTTTTCCAGAGATATAAACGAGAGTAAATGCCCCTAAAATTTAAAGACTTTCCCAGCAGCTGTTTGGTGGACCAGTGCTAAGTCTTGCTGAACTAAAGCCTTTCGTTACATGCTTCTGTTAGTCCTGTCTATGTTCCCTTCTGCACGTACGGCACAAATAGAATTTTCAGACCTCTCCAACCACACTTTTGAACACCAAGCACAGCTTTAAAAAATGGAAAAAAACCAAAAAACAACCAAACTTCTCATTTCAAGGTAAGTTTGAAGTTTTCCATAAATGTTTTTCATGTTTGCATCAACAGCAGCTGTGTATGCAAATGGTTTGAAATAACTAAAAGCTCTAAACTAATTAAGATTTTCCCACTGCAAATAGAGATTTTAGGTTCGTTCTGCATTCTTTCCTTCACAGAGAGGAAAAGGTCCAGCTCAAGACTTAGCTTCTGGCCACAGAAAGTATTTACTGTTTCAACAGCCTTTTCATTCCAAGGGAATGACATCAGCACCAGCACTTTGCAAACTTTTAGGTTAATTCTCAAGCAGAGCTCCACGCTCCCAGATATGCCAGTCATAACACGACATGCTTTCTCAGAATTTGTTCCAGATTTATTGGGGCTGTGACCGGCCTTAACGCTAGGAAAGATCTTTCATCAGGCACGTACAGCACAACCTGCGAGTCGCAAGAAAATGAACTCTTCAAAACACAGTCCATGTCTTCAGTGAACTCCCCACCGGTGTCAGAGCTTAAGGCACTCAGAAGAACACATACAGACTTTTTCATTTCAAAGAATCGTAGAAATACACATTAAAAAACTCCTTGAGAACAATGGAGAACTCCTATGAGAACAAACCTGGAACTGCAGATGACACGCTGCAGGAAACCAGGATAGAGGGGATGTGACAAGGTCACAGAGTCCATCCTCCTACACCAAAACACGATCACCTACACCTCAACCATCCCCAAGATGTCCACTTTTTAAAAAAGAAATAGAAATTAAATAAGTAACCTCTTGCCCCTGTGATCACGACAATCTCAAAACTTCCTTGGCCAAGCGATTTACCCCGGAATGCAACTCTCCTCATCACGGGGAAGGTTATCTCCTCAACTTAAACCCAATACTTCTCCCCAGCACACCCACCGCAGATGATTTCATCACCAGTCTTTTTGTTGCAACCCTTCACACACTGAAGGGCTTTTTTTCCTCTTTAAGCAAAGCAAGCTCATTTCTTTCATAGCCTGTATTTACCAGATCACAGATTCCGCTTACTGCTGTTCTCTGGAATGTTTGTTTAAGTTGGTCTCCATCCTTCGGAAGATGCTTTGGCCACCGCGCTCCAGCCCAAGCCCCAGCAGCACCAATGAAGGAGCAACATTCCCATATCCGGAGCTTGCTTTGAGGTTTCTTCTTCTCTTTGTCCATATAGACAAACCTGACTCTTGTTTTTGTAGTCTACTGTACCTCCCAGAACTACTGTGCAGAACTATTAGACAGTTAAAAAAACTACAGGTTTGAGAAATTCTGACTAAAACGTAATACTTTGCGCTTGGCTTGATCAAACTGTTTTTCTTTCAAGGCCACTTAAGTTCTCCTCCTGTTGTGTCCTCCTTCCCTGCTCCTTATCCCACTCTCAACCTTGTGAGTACCTGATACAGACTATAATTCAATAAGAATCAATCCTTATTCCATCCTTCAAACTCCTTAATGAAAAAATTGAATAAAGTCAGACCCAGGACAGATTCCTGCCTAATCCAGTTTGATGCATTTTTCCAGTTTGCCAGGGAGGCAGTTCTGTGCAGGGCAGGGAGAGGGACAAACTGGGGGGGGAATACGTGCTGGTTGATAAATATAATACAGAGAAGAGCAAATCCAGTGTCACCCTGAACACACAGCACCACTTCCACAAGGGGCAAAACTGAGAGCTCTTCAGCATCAAAAACTTGTGAAATAATTATTTCTATTTAACCCGTCAATCATACCATGCTAAAATATAACACACCAGGGAAAAATTATTAATCAAGCTTAAAAATACCCGTATGAGATTTCTAAGTATTAAATATTTCAATTTCCTGTTAATTACATGAAAGCTAATAAAACCACAATATAATACTACTGTAGCTCCCGTAGCCAAGGTAGAGATTGACATTATTCAACTTCAAGAAAAGATCTCATAATTGAAACATGTTTTAATTGTGTGAGCATTTGTGTGAGGTTGCACAGGAACATGTCCAGATGGATTTGGAGTGCCTCCAGAGAAGGAGACTCCACCACCTCTCTGGGCAGTCTATGCCAGGGCTCTGCCACCCTCAAAGTGAAGAAGTTCCTCCTCATGTTTATGTGGAACTTCTTATATCCAAGTTCATGCTCATTTCCTCTTCAATTAATTTAATCATGTGTTTCAAAGATGGTCCTGGCCATGATCCATATCTATTTACCTGCTAGCTTTACCAGGACTGTTTCAATATCCTACTGTCAACGGGGCAGGATACTCCAAAACACCTGGAGTGCAAATCTACATCATATGGTTTATCTCTGCACCCTTCTTTAACAAAAGATAATTGCTATTGCATGGGGAAGCATCACAACTAAACGCATTCCATCCTCCTTGTGCCCTGATGTTGGTTTGATGTGTATTTTCCTTTGGGATGGAGCAGGGAAAACAAGATCAGTAGTAACCTTCACGGGAAACAAAATGCTGGATGCAAGGGACAAACGGAGTGCAAGTGACACATTGGGTTTGTTTTTCTCTGCTTCTTTGCTGCTACTGCTGGAAGACAGCAATAACAACTCCTGCTTGACTGGCCAGAGATCTGAGCGAATTCCTACTGTGAGCACGCAGTTGGTCCATTAGAAGGCAGAAAAGGGCTTTCTTAGGAAAATAGAGAGATCTCCCCCCCCCCGCCCCGTCTCTATCACATACATTTCACATCTTAAGCAAGTGCTTTGTGCATCTCACAGAGAAGATAACAGAGGGAACACGCCACATATGGCTGCAGCTGGCGGGGTTCAGAGGAACACCAAATTAAACAGTGACATGACCCATAGACACAGAGAAAGCCCAAGCTGGATCTGCCACTTGCACGCAGGACCTCTTGTTGGATTGCCCTCTCTCCCTTACTTTTAGCTGATTTGCTGGGTCAAAATATTACTTTAGTAGTAGTAGCAGTTTCGGCAGCTTCCCCTTTGCTATCCCACAGCATCATCCCCCGTGCTCTGTGGGCTTGAGAAGACAGCAAAGGATTTGTGGATAAACAAGGGCTGACTCACAGCGGTCACCCCGCCGGCTTTCTGTCAACTCCGCTTTTAAAAACGGCATAGCTGATTGGCACAGAAGGAGCTAACCAAGAATAACTACTTAAAATTCTCTTGATTTTTTTATTAGCATAATTTCAACGCTACAGGCTGCAGTTTCAAAGCGTTCTTCTCAGCTGTGCTGGCAGGGGCAAAAAGCTCCCATTTGGGCAGGTGGGTGAGGGTCCATGTGTGCGAGGCAGGTGGAGATGCCCTACGTGTCGATGCCTCCTCCTTCTGGCATCACCCCTCATGTGTGTGACAGCTATTAAAAATGATCAATCTTTGTGGATAAAAATCTTGACTTTCTCTAGATTGACCGATAGCTTGAGTTTCTCACCCCAGAGATCACAGAATGATATGGGGTTGGAATGGGCCTCTGGAGATCATCTTGTCCAACCCCCCTGCCAAAGCAGGTCCTCCTAGAACAGGTTGCACAGGAACGTGTCCAGAAGGATTTTGAATGTCTCCAGAGAAGGAGTCTCCACCACCTCCCTGGGCAGCCTCTTCCAGGGCTCTGCCACCCTCAAAGGAAAGAAGTTCCTCCTCATGTTTAGATGGAACTTCTTATGTTCAAGTTTGTGCCCATTTCCTCTTGTCCTGTCACCAGACACCACTGAAAAAAGACTGGCCCCATCCTCCTGACACCCACCCTTTAAGTATTTATAGGTGTTGATCAGAACCACCCTCATTCTTCTCCAGACTAAAAAGTCCCAAGTCCCTCAGCCTCTCCTCGTAAGGGAGATGCTCCAGGTCCCTCATCATCTTTGTAGTCCTTTGTATCATCTTTGAATATGGCAGGTTCAGCTCTTGGCCCAGAAGGGACAAATGGCACTGATCCATAGGTTGCACGGTGACTTTGCACCAGACAGAGCAGCAGCTCAATGTCACAAGTTACATCAGACAGACTCCGAAAATAAGTTTTTCTTCTCTAGCCTTGATCCTCCTATACAAGCACTAGATACCACTACCCTGGAGCCCACTACAGTTCAACGATTGTGATAGGATCAGACTGCATTAAATGGTTAAAAAACCCCAAAGATACACAATCAATCCTTTCCAATTAAGGAATTATGGTAAGCATTCATTAAATCTTACTGCACCTTGCTTCAGACTCCTGAGAGAATTGTTATAAAGTAAGTGAGATTCCCAAGCGTTATCTCTCTTTGTCCTTGAACTTCTTCCTTTTTCCTGTTGTTTATGATTTGGTTGAGTTTACAGGAGCTACATATATTTGATGCACCTTTACAAACATCCTTCAATCTATTCTTTCAGGAGTTTGTAAGCTGCTTACCTGCTATTGCCATTTATGACCTTCATTTCTAAAAACAAGATCTTTTTCTTTCGATTTGACAAGTAGACTGAAAGGTCTTCCTAAAGTTTTTGGGGAACTCCCAACTCCCACTTTCCAGGTAAAAATCTGATGTTCCATTCCCACTGCAAACTTTGCCAGCAAATGGTAATAATTATTTTCCTAGACACAATCAAGTTCTTCAAAGCCTCTCATGATTATCTATGATCATAGCATCGAAGAATGGTTTGGGTTGGAAGGGACCTTAAAGATCATCAAGTTCCCACCCCCCTGCCCTGGGCAGGGACACCTCCCACCAGAGCAGGTTGCTCCAAGCCCCATCCAGCCTGGCCTTGAACCCCTCCAGGGATGGGGCAGCCACAGCTTCTCTAAGTAACCTGTTCCAGTCTCTCACCACCCTCACTGTCAAGAATTTCTTCCTAATACCTAATCTAAATCTCCCCTCTTTCAGTTTAAAACCGTTACTCCTTGTCCTATCACTCCATTCCCTGATAAAGAATCCCTCCCCATCTCTCCTGTAGCCCCTTTAAGAACTGGAAGGGGCTCTAAGGTCTCACTGGAGCTTCCTCTTCTCCAGGCTTGCTAGTTGGGAAGCGCAGCATTGCCTTACCTTTAATTCCTTTCATCATGACCCTGGGCTACCACAATGACCTGGCCATAAAAGCTCCCCAGGTTTCTCCAGCTCAAGGGAGGAGGAGAACAGGAGGGGACAACTGCGTGACCAAGATACTCATACTTCCTAACGTGTAAAAGGCCTCAATAGCAACTCAAAAAGGATTGATGTCAGCTGTGAAATGACTTTATCCGGCATTTACAGAGGGCAAAAATTTCCTCTTGGAAAAGAAAAGGTCCCCTTCCATGAGAGCAACTGATCTCAGCTGCCAGGTGAAGCCAGAGCCCGAGCACCACAAATGCAAAGAGTGCAAGGAGTCTCAGCACCAAAAATTACTGTCTGCTCTTCTCAAGAGGTTCACAGCTGGCCCCGCTGCCTCTCACCTCCAGCTTGAGAAACAGCCAACAGCACGGGCACATCTGTCACCCTCCAGTCTCCCTGCTGAGACCCCCAGAAGGACCTCCCATGGCAGAGGTGACGCCTGCACCCTCTAAAATTGAGGTGGAAAGCACAAATCCTATCAAACACAAACTTTGACACGTCTCCAGTGTCACCAGCCTAGGGTTTGAAATCCTCTGACTGCTGCCTCACACCAGTCAAGAAATACTTTTTTCTCTGAAATCCTATCCCCAGTGCAGGGGGACAGTGGCATCAGTATTGGACCCAAAATAACACTTATTTTCTCTTGAACTTTGAAAACGTGACCATACAAAAAAATGGCCAATAAAAGCCTTTGATAGTCTGCCCACTGAACACAGTAATAGTTACTTTATTGATCAAACAACAACAAAAAAACCCCTAACAAAATAACCTGCAAAACTGCATATTTGCAGAGGAAAACAATCAGACAACCCAGCCAAAACAGGGCTCCAGGGGAGCTCCAGCCTCGGTCGGGATTAAACGGGGCTCCTCAGCCAAAATTAACAACTTCCTTGGCAACAGACCTTTGAAAAGCCACTGAATTTGCTACAACAATCTGAAGGCAGCGGAGCATTTCCCAGTGCGAAGGCAGAAGGATGCCCATTAGAGACTAAGAAACTTCAACAACCATAAGCCAAATTTTGCTCTCAGCCACAACTCCTCAGCGCCGCTTGAATCAAAGAAGAAATTAATGGAGAAAGGTCCTTTCTTTAGATTTCACCGTGGGTAAATGAAAAGTGTTTGGAGATGTTAAAAAAAAACACTCCAAATTCTAATGCTTGAAATAAAAAGATTTTTTCATGGAGCCTGCACTGGGATTTTTCACTGTCAACCTAGTAAATGGCTGCAGAATCATGGTATGTTTTGAATGAACCCCAGTCTGGCTTTTCTGTTACCAGCGTAAATTATTGACCTCTTCTTTTAGATGAAAACTATGAGATAATCAGATTGTAACGAGTGCTGGGGGGATTGCACTGATCCAGGAAAAGAAAGTGCACTTTTTTCTTTCCACGCAGCCCAGACACTACAGCTCAGGGATGGGGAGATGAAAAGCTCCCACTCTCCTCTAAATCAACCCAAACACCTAGAGATTGACAGCAGAACAGCAATAAATTATCTTCCTTGTGACAGGTGACAATCAATTTACTCCCCTCATCCCAGCCTAAACTGTTTTGCCATCAAGTCTGAATGATGAACGATGACTGAGTGAGCTTGAATTATATTAAAGAGAACATTTCATAAAGATCACGTGCTAAATTCCTACAATACAAGAGGTAAAAAAGGTTGACATACATCAGCAGTCCTGTATGGGATGAGGGCAAAATATAATCTTGGGTACTTGCACAACCACTTTCACCACCGAAGATCTCTCCAAATATGTAAAATATTTCAGAGAAATCTCCACCTGATTACACCGCGCTGGGAAGGCTTCAACAAAGCTACAGGAATTTCAACTCAATCTGGATTTCATTGCTGAGATGAAATTCAGGCAGAAGTCACATGAAGCACAGTAAATCAAAGCAGCTGCTTCTAAGCACAGCTCCTTACAGAAAAAAAAATAATAAATAATAAACAGAAAACCCAACTCAAGCTTCAACACAAAATCTTTTCTAAGAAACCCTGGAGAAAACCATTTTAGAAGAACATCTGTCCATTCTGTTAATTGCAATACCCAAAGCATCACCCTAAATATAGTTTCCTTCCCCCTGAAAAAAAGAAAATATACTGAAGGTCGTGAAAACTTTTGAAATCAAAACGTAGCCTTCCTCAGAAAAGAAAAACTAAGTGATAGGTTTTGCAGCCCAGGATAAACAAACCCCATTAACTTCAGCAGGACGTGAAATTTCATTTCACCGCCTTTGCAAATCCGGATGAATATACAGACAGACATTGTTCAGAACATCTGGGGATACAAAATAAGGGTTGTTCATTAGATTTTTAGACTTAAAGGTGTTTTATTTTTTACACCCCAGAGGGAGGAAATGTTCTACCTCTTCCCTATAAATACCCTCTCCCTTCTGGCTCAGTGTCCCAGATATTGCCGAATAAGGGAAACATGGTTCCCTTCCGTTGTCGGTGGTCCACCTTATCTCTTCTCAACTGGTGAGAATATACTGTTTATCTTGCTCTGAAGCCCTGAGACCTTTGTGTAACTCTTCTCCCCGGCGTGGGGATTTAGCCACTGAGCATTTAAGCAGGATGAAAGTGTACTTGATATGTTGGGTTTTCTTCTGTTGGTTGGATATCTATAAATTACGTAAACTCTTAAGAAAAAGCCTCAGATTTCAGTCTTCTGGATTTAACTGTCAGTGGTAGCAGAAGCTGCAAATTCTTGAGATAATATGAAGATCCTCAGGGGGAAGAGGTTGTGCCTTACGTCATTCAGCACCGACTTCCTGATAAATCACGGAGCAGATAGCTTATCCAGCTCCCCCCGCCAAGGAGGTCCTGCTGGCAAGATGAGACAAGGGAGGGATGAAAGCAGTTGAGAACAAAAATATGAGAGTCTACAGGGGTTGATCAGGACTGTGGAAAAACAGCCATGGGGAAAAATTCTAGCCACAATCAAAAGAGCTTTTAAGTCACCAAAAAGGTCAAATGAGAGCCCTGGAACCAAATTTCCCCACTCTTTACTAGGTATAGAATCACAGAAAGGTTTGGGTTAGAGGGGACCTTGAAGACTATCCAGTTCCAACGCCATGCCATGGGCAGGGACACCTCCCACCACACCAGGTTGTTCAAAGCCCCATCCAGCCTGGCCTTGAACCCCTCTAGGGATGGGGCAGCCACAGCTCCTCTGGGCACCCTGGGCCAGGGTCTCACCATCTTCACAGTGAAAGATTTCTTTCTGATATCTAACCTAAATCTTCCCTCTTTAAGTTTAAAACCATTCCCCCTTGTCCTATCACTCCACTCCCTGATCAAGAGTCCCCTCCCCATTTCTATGCCCTATACTTTCCTAGGTCAACTTGGAGTTGTGTTTCTAGAGGGCTGGCACACTTAGGTAGATTAGAAATCTTGAGATCGAGTTTATTTTGTCAGAGCTTCTGTGATGAGACCAAAAAATGGAACCAGAATCGGTCACTCATCTGCCCCGTTTGCACCTCAGAGCCGTAGATGCCCAGAAGACCAACTCTCAGAGCAGCTTATGAAGATGACAAGTATCCACAGGTCTCCTGATATTTTGTTTGCATTTCCAGTCACAAAAATTCTTGATGAAACCAAGTTTGACACATTTATGTTCACCTTTAAAAGCAGCTGACATGGAAAAAGGGAGAATATTGTGCAATTACATTAAGAGGTGGTGCTCCCACTTAGTTGATGAAGAGGATCTCTTATCAACAACTTCTGGTGCCTAAGTTATGAAGCTGTTCTTTAGCCTTTCAAGATAAGTGCATAAAAATAGAGTGTGAATCTCTCTTCTTTCTCTGCCCCAACCCCCTCCACCCAGAGTTTGCAGGACTCTGCTAATGAAGCACAAAATGTTCTGCTGGCACGAAGAAATGGAGTCCGAAAGAAGGTGGGACTGCCATGGATTTGGGCTTCTTGTAAACTTTGTTTGGATACAGTAGGGAAATAGCTCCATGCTTCCAACGTGTCATATACAGACAACCTTTCATAGGCTTGTGAATTCCTGGGAATTATTTTGTACATAGTGGCCTTCTGGGAAAGAGCTGGTCAAGAGAGACTAGAAGGAACTACCCAGAGGCAGCTCAAAGCAAACCACGGCTGGGTTTGAGGTGGGGAAAGTGACGGCTGAGGGAGGGAGTACGTTCACATGGGGCATGGATTTGCTTTTCAGTACCATTGGTCTACTTGTGGTATTTAGGTTTTTTTACCTTTCTCCATCAAACCTCATGATGCAAGCCAACTTTCAAGATGGCAGAGGAAAGGGACATCTGTTTCTCTCCCTCAACACAGCATCTCTCTTGGTGATATACATCTTAACAATTCTTTTTGCTGAAGACAAGACATAAATTTAGCCTCATCTGGAAAAATTCTTGCATGCATGCACATTGACATGAACCTGGGAGTGTACTTTGCTTGAAACCTGCACAATGTCAATATATTTCTAGTATTTTCACCAGTCTATATAGAGCTCGCTTAAGGGGTTACTTTATGTGACTACTAGGTAAAAGAACCTTTGGTAAAGAATGTGTGGCCCAGTTAATAGTTGACTCTGGGACACAGAGGTGTATTCTCAGCATGTTAACATAAGAATTCTCTGAAAGTCATGACCGTTTTGTTTTCTGCCTGGACAAACAATTTCACAGCCTATTATTTTAGGGAAAATACATATGATAAAGAACGTTCAAGAAGTAGGCACATTTCCAAACAGAAAACAAATAATACCACAAGCTCAGTTGTGATGAGAGAGATAAGGTGGAGGCATGAGAACATCACACTGGAAATTCCCTGGTGTCACAAATTAACCGTGGTTTCTCAAGTTCAGACTAGTGCCCTAATTAATGCATCTTATTTCCTCTCACTTATTAAAACTTAAAGAAAAGCACACAACACACATATGTATTTCTAATTAGACGTAAGTCTAAACAACTCAGCCAAATAGGAATTGCTGAAACTATTAAAAAAATGCAGCAGGAAGAGTAACACTATTCAGATTTTGTATGTGATGCTGATCTATACTCACAAGATTCAACACGTCTCTGTTTCCAGTAAATAGCATTTCACATTACACTTAGTATAATGCTAAGAATCACATATCCCGACAGATGTGTTTTAGACTTCAGAGTGCTTTTTTTTTCCCCACGTAACCAATAAAATCACCGTGTCAGTTTTGACAAGTTGTCTTCAGGAGACAATCTTGTTAAATCTCCTTATTTTATAGCAGCAAACACGTTTAGGGAAACCAGGGAAGCTGCACTTATGTGAGGGTATTTTGTACCTCAGCAAAAAAAACATTTATGACATATTTTTCTGCAGAATGTTTCCACACTGGTATGACAAAGTTTATTTTTATTTGTACATACCAAGTTATCAGTTCCTGGATAAAAGAACACAAAAGTTATGTGTATTGCCATAGTGTTGCTCAATCTCTGGGCTCACATGGGCCCAAGGTGATGAAATTGCTCTTTTAAGCTTTTAAACCTATAGGATATACCGGTAAGGATCCATATAGAGCCCAATAAGCTTGCAAAACAGATTCAGGACCAAAATAGAGAAGAATCGACGGGATCTAGAATGAGTAAGTAGAGGTATTGCTTACATGAGTATTCTCTGAAAGTCCACCAGTTAAGTTCTCTTGCTAAATCCATTTTCCATATGTTCCTGACACATTCACCTCAAAGAAATGAGCACAGAGAGCTGGCCACGTCTCCTGAGAAAGGCCATCAGCCACGCAGGCAGGAATATGAAGCACCCAAAGCAATGGTTTTCACCTTTGGGAGAACCAAAGGCACCTCAGTGCATCAAATCAAATTTACAAAACCTTCAATGACAGGAAAGCAACATCTTTTGAGCTTTTAAGCTGGTTGTGCACATATGACAATGGTCCTACAAAAGTCTGTGATGCATCTATACACTACAACAACTCCTTGAACTATTAAATAATTCCAATCTTTTCTTCTCCCTTCTCCATACGCAACGCGTGACAACTCCATGTGCAAGAGACCAGCTGCTCAGAGAAATAAAACAGATGCCACGTCAGCGTTGATCACTTTGTAGAGCCGAAAAGCAAGTCTGCTTTTAAAAAAAGAGATAAGTTCACAGACAACAGGTCAACAAGTGGGCACCAAGAGGACTAGGCAGGACTCAACCCTCTGTCGTGCCTGGCAGCTCTGGATGGTGGTGGAGGGGCAGGGACTGGTGCACAGGTTGGGGCTGGGCTTGCAGGTTCTCCTCCAGCAACATCTCCATCACAGATGGTGAAGACTGACCATTGAGCTACATGTGCCTCTGCTCTTCCCATGTCCATTAAAAGCAAAATAAACCCCAGCCTTTTGGTGCATGGCTTTCTTCATGGCCGCATCACCACCAACAGACCATGCTCACACTCTGGTGTGCAAGTAGAGAGCAAATTCTCTGTATCTGCTTTTTGGAACAGGTTGCCCAGAGAAGCTGTGGCTGCCCCA
>BJBW01004465.1:36374-62245 GCA_004320125.1 Scolopax mira
GGTGGGAGGTGTCCCTGCCCAGGGCAGGGGGGTGGGAATGAGATGGCCTTTAATGTCCCTTCCAATCCAAACCATTCTATGATTCAATGACCCAGTAGAGCCAAATCTTCTCAAATCACCACAAAACATAAAGATGCATGTGCCCCCCCTCCCTGGCTGCTCTGTTTATTCTGGCACCCAGTTCCCAGCACCCACCCAGCTCCTGGACAGGATGCACAGAACAATCCATCTCCCCGCTTTCTACTTTTACCCATTTGAAGTGTTTTAGTTTGGGCTTCTTCAAACTTGAATGAGGATTAAAAAAAAAATAAATCTGATTTGAGTGGGAAAAAATAAAAAAAAAAAAGATGTTTTATTAGCAAATAGGGAAAAGCATTGTAAGAATGTTCAAAACTGCTTATGTTCCCACAGTACTTGTCACAGCCACACACAAAACTTCTCAAACTACCCGATCACTACATGACCAAGAAGTCCACATGAGAAGGAAGTGACTCAGACTGAAATTCATAAAGGACAGCATGAATGGGACAGGATTTCCGCTTACAGCTCTTTTTTTTATTACGTGGCGAGGTTCCTTTATAAGAAAAAAAAAAAAAAAAAAATAACCCAACACAAAAAAACCCCAACCTTGATCCCTCCCCTCTCCCATTCAGTTTTTAAAACAGCTCTGCAGAAAATCTACAGTAGGCATTTTAAATCAGAATCCCTGCAACAAACTTCCAAGTCCTCTGCCTGGACAAGATAGCATCCATCCTACCACATAATAATTCTTAACTTTTCAGACAATTACAAACCATCATTTTCCTTTTTTTTTTTTTTTTTTTGCCTTAAATGAAGTATTTCCATCATCCAACATAACCGGAAATCTTTATTTACACATGCACCTCCCACCATAAAGGCACACTGCTGCTGATGGAAAAGGCCAGAGACAATGCACTTAAATCCCCAATCTAAAAGTGTGATTTCCCCACTAAAATGATGTCCTTTTTAGGCAGGGCCAGCCAGGATAAGGGTGCATAACAGAAGTACTGATTTATTTTTAATGCACTATTGTGCTGTACATGGGACAGAGTGACAGAGAAGCACATGCTGGACCTACAATTTCTTCCTATTCCCAAATTCTACCCTGTTTCTTTCACCAGTGCTGAAACAGCTTTTTGGAAAAACCTCGGTTCTTTTAATATTAAAAGGAGGCAAGAAGTTATTGACACACAACACAATTTTCCTTAAAAGCTTAATCAAGTGTCATGGGCATGCTATATGCAATTAGTATATATTATCATGAAAAAGCACGTTGTTAATTTAAATATTTCATGTCCTGTGATCTATGTCATACGTTTTTAACTACAGTTGTCCTTGAAATGTCCACTGAACATTTTCCTTCAATATAATTCTTACAGAACTCTGTAATAACCTCAGTGCAAGGGTAGCAGAGATGGCTTGGAGGTGCTCAGTAAGGAGCAACAGGCTGAGAGAGTTGGGGTTGTTCAGCCTAGAGAAGAGAAAGCTCCAGGAAGACCTTAGAGCCCCCACAGCCAAACACCCAAAATAAGGACACCAGCCCCCATCACGCACACACTTCTCCCCAACCAGGTATGAAATGATGAGCTATAAAAGACATCACCATCTCAATGAAGAAATTCATGTAAACAAACCCATCAGCTCCAGTTCTCTCTCGCCTTACTCTAAACTCCTACATTCCTAGTTGTCTCTTAAGAGTTTTTTGGTTAAGTGGTTTTCTAAATAAAGACTCGTATTCTCTACATATTTTATATAGTTTTTCCGGGCTATTCTGCAATTTTGGAAGCAGCCAAACAGCACCATCAAATTTTTAACTATTAGCAGGCCTGAGTCATTACACGTCCACTAAACGTGTAAGTTTAAAGGGCTTTGCTGCTGGTTGCTTCTGACATACTTTTTTTTTTTGGCCATTCTGAACACGTTGTCACTTTAGCAGCACGAACTAAAATTATCAACCATTCCCAGATTGCTTTTAACTCTCACCCCAATTACCTGTAAGACCATGTTAGTCAGGTATCAGGCAATAAAATCCCCAAATAATTCAAGAAAAAAACAGAGAAGGTAAATAGAAAGCAACAGATACCATTAGAAGCTTATAAATATCAATGGAGACTTCTTTTAGGGTGTTGTTTGGTGGGAACCATTACAAAACCTCAGTGACAACCCTTCAGTTTAGCTGTTAAGACTCTACTTTATTCCAGGTCTTTCACACAGGTGGTTCTACATATCTCATGTGCTCCACCACAAAGCGGAAAACAAAACAAAAAAACCCCAACCAATAAATAAGGAAATTAAAGGTCATATAAGCTGATTGACGAGAAATAATTAGGAAGTCTAACGTAGGGATTCATGTCCTTGGATTAAAGCATTCCTCAAAACAGTTCTTTGCTAATTCTGAAGACCCCAAAGCACAGCTGCAAATCCTCATTCCTTACCAAGCCAGAAGCATTTTTCCCCCACTTCTGCCTAACAATTAAATTTCTTTTCATGAGTTTCATTCCCGTTACGTCTCAGAAAAGGGAAATTACACAAGTCCACAGGCAAATCCATATACACAATATACTGATAATGGAAAAACTATGTTGTATGGATAAATTCACATGAGATTTCAAAGTGTGCCACACTATAAACACCCTAGACTATGTGGATATACGCTTGCTTACTACAGAAAAGGTTTGTCAGATTCCTGCAGTTGTTACAGTCGGCAAAAAGACAGGCAGAGACTCCATGTTGAGGCGTCTCCTTCAAAAATGCTGAGGAATGCTATTTCCCAAGTTACAAGATTTATCTAACCACTAACTACAATGGCTAAGATTAAGCATTTTCTTCTGAAATTTCTTCTCTTTCAACTAATCTTAATTTCACATAAGCAAACTTGTTTTCTCAGCAATTGTCTCTAGATATTCTAGTAAATTCACTACCTTCACCTAGGAGATGCAAAGTAGAGCTACCCAGTAGTCAGGTTTTGGTTATAGCTCAATTGCCTGTAGGGATTTTTGTCAAGCATCAAGATCCCTGTATGAAAAGCAAAATAAACCCAAGAACTTGCCCATCAAAACGCATTTCTGTTTCCAAAAGATAAAGAGGGAATGATGCTGCATTTACCAGGGAGCAGCCATCAAAGACGGGGAGGCAACTGGGTCGTTTTACAAAACAAATAGAGTGTAGCAAGCTCAACGTTTATATTTAAGTTCACACTGTATTAACACCGTCTTTACGTGTGGGTGGTAGTGGTTTTTGGCATAGTCACTCGATCCATATAGAGGCGGTCGCGAGGCAGGAAAGGTGCAATAAAAAGGAATTCAAAATAAATAAAAAGGGAATTAAAAATAAAGAAAACCCTCTTTACCATGTGGGTCTTGTTCGTTTGACTTTGGGCTGCTTCTCGCTCTGCGCTCCGGTTTCTTCGCTGCCGGGGCCCCGCCGCCGCCGCCGCTGCTGGCTCCGTTGTGGCTCTTTGCATAACCATTATATACAGTCGTGCAGGTGCCCAGGTGGCTCTTGTAGATGGAGGAAGGAGGACTGTTCAGACGGTTTTGGCGGTCGATCTGCCTGTCCTTGAGTTTTTTGTGCTGCGGTTTGCTGTACTGGTCTTCCCTGGTAATGTAGCTGGACATCCCGTATAGTGGTATGATTTCTGAAAAGAAGAAAGGATTCGCCCAAGTTAACTCAGAACAACAAAATCGGTGAGTTGGTTTTTGTTTGGTTGGGTTTTTTTTGTTTGTTTGTTTGGTTTTTTCCAGGAAACCAAATTCCCGGCCATCTCTAAATGAAACGGTGCCAGATTTTCTTGGAGATAGATTTTACAACAAACCTCTTTTAAGGTTTTCTGCAAAACTGATAAATTTTTGTTATTATTTTAAGTGTTTTCATTTGCTGTTTGAGATTTTATAACTCTTTGGACGAGCCCGAATATAGAGCATTTAGGGGCAACAGTTTTCCCCTCCTTTTCAGTCTTTAGTTTCTGGGGGCACAGATTTCAAGGAAAAAAATCCAGGCAGACTGATATCTAGTAAAACACCTTCCTGAGTTCACAGCAATTTAGCAGTTTCTCCCCCAGGGCCTGACTGGACAGAATAAGCTGAGATGCCCTGGTTTCAAGCTGCCATCACTGATTACATACAATTTAATATCCCAGTATAAATAGATTTTACAATCGTGTCAACCGTGCCTGCCTAAGGAGAGAAGTGCAGCGTGAAATGGAAGCTTTGGGAACGTAAAACTGCCTAAAAAAACCTTGAGAAATATTATCAATATCACATGTACACTTCAGATACACTTCATTAAATACAATCCCCCCCTTTCCCCACCCCATGAATGACTCTCTCTAAGCTATGACAGGTCTAACGTTCAGAATTGGAATATTTTCTGCTTTTCTCTCAAGTCCAATCCTCCTTTTTGCTCTCCTCTTTGAGTCTGAAGCCTGAACAAACTCATGCTCAAAACCAACCAAGTTTTGCCTTCGTCAGCAAAGTAACAATCAATACTTGATATATCCTTCACATTTTTTTCTACCTCCATTCAGAAGTTATACAAACTTCTGAAGCAAACCAGCCCAGCTGTTGGAAGCTTTGCAAGTTGAGATTGCCTTGCATAATGTATTATAATTTTTCAAGTTGGAACAACTATCCAGATTTTCTGCCTTTGCTATTTTAGTGCGTCTTTGGTTTTCATCTTTTCCTTATCTAGCTCCACGATCGAGTACCTGTAAGCTGGCAGCAACTAACTGCCTAAAAACAGCATGCTACAAAGAAATGCAAGTTTTTATAAATTATTGTATGGCAAATGGGCAATAGTAGATTAATACTCATCAGGATAATATTCACCCCTTCAATCATTTTAGTGTTACAGGTATACAACATTCTAGTAAGGCAACCAAGTATTACTTCATTTTATTTCATTTTATGTCATTTTTAAGTTGAATCAGCTTCTTGGTGGGAATATAGAAATATCTAGCGTTTACTTAACCAGCAGCTCTACGTTCACTACGCAAGATTTTGTCAAGCAACCTGATGGAGTGTCCTGTTCCTCTTCTGGCTGGCTACACTGTCCTACTGGTTTCCTGAGCTTCCCACTTCCTCCTTCCCAGTATAATGAAATTATATGTCAGCTGGAAGGGTCCATTCCTCATTAGGAAATGAGGTTGATGGTCAACAGAAGCTCCAAGGGGTAGCATCAATAGATATCCCTCTTCTTTCTACCTCTTCCTTCCCACTCCCCCAGAACCTCACTTCTGCTGATGGAACATCACTTTTGGTGGTGGAACCTCACTTTTGGTGATAAAGCTTAAAGGTATTCTTTAGAAAGGGTCTTAACTCTAGGTAGTTCCGCTCTAATGTAAAATCGTGAATCCTGAACTGATTTCCACATTAAACATCTCAAAGTAATCTGAAAGATTACTTTTTTGGTGAATGCCCTCTTTCAGATTACACAAATATATGCCCCTTTCACTCCTTTTCTTGCAATTCTTTACTCATGGCCCCATTAGGGTTGCCACGTTACCCTTTGGTATCAGACAATGCTTTTCAGCGACTTACTGCCCAGCCTCAACCAGAATAACAAACAGAAAATGCCTGCAATTTCTTGGAAAACCACCGTGGCCGTGAACGGCCAGGGGGCAGAAAGCACATTGTGGCCAACAGGAAGCGGTATCCGACTTTTCCCACTGGAAACAAGTGTGGCAAGCCCTGCTCGGATCCAGCCCTCCATATCCATCCTCCTTCCCAAGCCAGGACCGACACATTTTGTGTCCTGTTTTTCTGTACAGCACTGCACCGTGACACAGCGAGAGCAGTCAGCATGACTCACGTCCCTAGTTTGGAGCACAGGATGAGCCATTTTTTCCCCCCGCTGTATTTACGAATTAAGTTAAAAAAGATTTTGTTTCTGCAACCTAGTGTTGCGACACAGGATTTTCCTGCATTGCTGTACCCTGGGTGGCTCCACTCCCCAACGCATCCCTGTTCCCGATGTTCAAAGAGGAGGCTCCATCCATGTGGGCAACACCACTCTACAAGTTCTCCAATTAATTTCTTTCCACTCTTGGTTTCCCTTCCCCCTAAAAGTTGCTGAACAGAGGTGTGAAACACCAGTACCTTCCTTCCAGCTCACCTTGTTCTCCATATATTGTAGGGGGAAGATGATGCTGTGGGAAAAACTGTGGTGGCATGTCCCCAGGTCCAGTGACAGGAGGATAAAAAGCCGTGTGAGAGTTGTGAATAAAATGGGGATGGTGTGTCAGGTACGGAGGTAAGTGATGGGTTGGAGAGATGGCTGAAGGGTAGCTTGGAGGGTAACACTCTGGAGACTGGGGGGTAACCACCACCCTCCGAACACCGGTGTTGTCTTCTATCACCTGGAAAGGAAGGCAGGAAAATGAGCACGTTATGCAGCATCTGAAGCAAACATATTTTTAAAACATCACTGTTTACGGTCCCATTAGAAAATGGTGGGTCTTCGGGTTTATCCACAAACACAATTCTAAAATTAATATCAGCAGAAGTCATTATAGTGGTGATGTGGCTTTTCTTGGAGACTCAGATAGCCACACTCATCACTGGCAGACTCACTGCTGCTGGTGATAACTATGTGGGTAGGAGACAAAACAAATAACCTGTATTTAGGGAGTAAAACAATTGAAAAAGGAACACAAAGCACCAAAATAAGAGCATTCAGTGGGACCAAACCTTCCATTCTGCCCATAAAACTTCTACCACTGATTTTGACAGCACTGTGAGTGAGTATGGAGTCAGTAACACTTGGAAATTAGTTGGCACTACTCTTGTGGAGAAGCTCCGTGCGTGCACAGAGACAGGGACCCTGCAGGAACCCCCTGTATTGACACACGTTTTCAAAAAGAACGGCTCTGTTCATGACATGTATCTGCTCAAGATAGGACTTAATCATAGGACTTAAAGGGTTTTTTTCTACTATGGAGCTGGTCTGTATACATCCATGCCAATCAGCTCTGGAATATGCATAACTTGGCCCCAAATGCCACAGTCAAAGCATGTAAAAACAGATGTAGGAAGGTGGAAATGTGCTTAGGCTGAAAAAAGGTTTTTTCAGCTTATAATTTTTCCAGAACTATATTTCTGGAGAACAGTCAACCAGCCAAATTTCACTCCAGACTTAGGAGCCAAGCTTTTCTTGAAGCTTATTCAAAAACACTTCTGCCATTTCTGGAACTTAAAAATACAACCGTGTAAGAACAATTACTACCCCTTTGATTCTGTACCTTGAGGTGCATAATGCAGAAAAGCATGAAGGAAGCATAATTTAGTTTGATACAACAAACAGGCTGTTAAAAATGTAATTTTTTTTCTAAACTGGCTGATGACACACAGGTGGAAAAATATTGGTGATGGATGTGTTGTATGAGATAAGTGAACATGCACCAAGGGCTCCCAGCTGATGACCATCAACATGAGCTGGAGTTATCTAACCCATAGGGCATCAGCAAAAGACCTTGCTATGGATCCCCACGCTCCAGTTAACTCCCATCACATCACAGTGTCAGCCTAAACCACAAAGAAAAACTGGATTATGCTGATGTACAGCGAAGTGAAGCAACAACATGGGCACAGGGTCATTCCTGCTCACTCTGCTGCAGAGGACCAAGCCCTGTCTAAGAGTCCGTGGCCCACAGCCTCCACCAAACACGAGCCATGCCCCAGGCATCAGCTCGGCAAGGTTATCACAGAATAAAATTTAACTAGTATTAACTGAACCAATTCCTTCCTTAGGCCATCCACATCCTAAGGTTACATGAATTCACGCCGGATAGCTACGGGCTGTGACCACAGGCACGGACAATTTCTGTGGATCAGCTGACCTCCTACAGAAGAACACTTTCTCTAGAAAGTTAAATTACTGTATTGTAATTTACAATTTACATTAAATTTGTCATCTGCTAGCTTTACATGTTGAATCTACAGAGTCCTCAAAAGACAGTTGAACCTCACAGATTTAGATAATGACACCTGTGTCATCACTGCTGCATTTTCAGGCCTCCCATCTCTGCTACTGGTTCTACTCAACCTTCCCATCATCTCTTATCCTGGCACCAGGTCTGAAACCCGCACTCCAAAACCCAGATAAGAGGAAAATCCTCTTCCGTTTAGCACGTACTTGACAAACCTTTAGGACTGCGCACAGAAATCTTGGACTTAACACTCTTACACTTGGATCAAGCTCTAAATTGAGAGAGCAAGTTTCTACACCTTGACACCTTGATATGAAAAGTCCTTGCTGTGTCGTTAAGTAGTCCAAGCCTCAAAGACAACTTTAATTTTAGTCTTCCAGGTGAGTATAAGCTCTTATCTGTGCATCTAGGCCAGACTACACATGTATTTTCTGCCCTAGTGAAAGATGAGTATGTTAAAAAACAGATTTAGACAGAAAGCTTGTACTCTATGTTTAAAATTATTCGGATTTCTCTTCCTGAGCTACCTTCTAGGCAGCTGGGAAGGAAGCTCAAGAGTTTCTTCAAAGACATTTTTGATGAAATTATCCTGCTAGATGACTATAAAATACCAGAAGTAGTGAGAGAAAAGCCAGAGATCGGGGGATGAGCCAGCCTCCCAAAGGACTTTCATCAAAAAGCTAAGAGACTAATATTGATACATTTTATTTGTTTCCTCCCAAGCCACAAATGCTGAGAGCATTCTTCTTACTTCATGTGTTCCAAATAAATGCAGAAATACAGGGGACCTTGCATAAAAATAATTTATTTTACTATCCTACAAGGCATTTTCTCCCTAAACTAGGAATTATGAATTTATATGTAAATTTCTGAAGCTGCACATCCCATCTTTAAATATGATATTCTGTCCTTAACAGATCATCAAATTGGTAATCCATTATACTATATATTATTTGCATTAGGTAGCTATAAAACCAGCCCAGGTCAAGATTGTAAATATATCTTGATTTGTACAACTCGTGGTGGATCCTGGGAGATGACACCCCTTCGATTCATTAGAAAGATGGAATTTAGTTAGAAGAGGAAATTAGTTTTGATCCATTAACGTAGCAGAGAGGTTCAACTTTGCTATCTGAAGAAGAAACACACAATTCTTTGTATCTGCTTAAAACCATTTGTCGTGAAGATCATCAATTCATCAGGAAACACACTGATCTCTACTTCAGTGCCCAGAAGCAATGAAACCCTGATCCCTGTTGAGGGCTCCAGAGGCAACCGGAATATTAAAAATAATTGCTATTACTAATTTTAGCCATTGATATTTACAGAAAACAAATTATCTCTGGTCATTTGGCACCTAGGGCTAAACTTTCCTTATTTTGTGTTTTTCAAACAGTTACCAGGTAAATTATCTTCTGCTGTTATTTTTTGCTGGTGTAATTGGCATGCAGCCTCAATAACAATATTATTATAGCATGGTTCTATGTGGGGTTTTTTTCCATATTTTAGGGAACTTAATTGCTGAGTGAGGTAGATAGATGATCTTTCAGATGAATCTGGATGAACATTACTCATACACAATAAAATTGCCTCCCCCAACAGTTGCTGCATTTTGAGAATAGCATTTTAAATGTTACTCATTCTACATTGAAGATAACATTGGAGCAATGAAAACTCAATCTAACTAGAGATAATTGACATATTCCAAGTACATCACTGCTCCGTGTTCTCTTATTTTTCTCCACTAAAATTTAATGCTACACCCCCAGGAAAAAGAGATGCACGTTAATTTTGCACAGGTAAACTGTACCTATATATTGTAAGTTCCAGTTAAAGGAATACACTCTCATTCTGAAACACACACATTTACTGAATAAGTATAATATGGAAATATGGAATGAAATTTCCATTTGCTTTCAATTTTTTTTTCTTATTTCACTAAAGCTTAGCGTGTTAGATCCAGCAAGGACATCTGGAGCATGGCCACTGGGTGGACCACGACCAATACTTTGGGAATTTCATCAACTAATTTGAAACTTCATTCATAAATCAATCTGTACCAGAAAAACAGTACAGAATGAGCTCATCCACAAGGAATTTGGATGTCAACATTTTATTTATTTGCTTCATTTATTAAGGATGCCAATCCAAGTTCACGCCAGCCCTGGCAAGTTTGCATCACTATCTTTGCCATCCATCACGTTCAAACACCAGTATTAAATCTCTACCTTGAACCTGCAAAAAAATAGACAGATGAACATCTGTAATTCTGGCAAGAATGGTGAGGTATTTTAAATCTAGAATGATACAGATCTTCAGGACCAAAGCTCATGAACTTAAAAGGATAGTCCCTTTGTAACTCACTCCATGTGAGCGTGGAATCTGCACAACCTTCCTTGTGTTCAAAGCTTACACTAGCCAATCCTGGTTTTGGAGAACACCTCTTTTAGGGTACAGGATGTAGCCAAGACCAAAATCCTGATTTCAGAGGATGTGATGGATTTTCTACCACTGTAACTGTCATTTAAAGACCTTCCTCTTTCTAGAAATTATGCTCTAGTTCTGTCAAATGCTATATGCCTGATGCAGGAACTGCAGGACCATGGCTTGAGTTGCATAGCTCAGGCTACATGACCCCAACGTTACCTCCTGACAAAAGGAATCTTATCAGTTCTGTGCATATACTTCATGCTCCAACCACTAAATTAGTCCTTGAGCCTTAAAATATCTGTGGCAGAGACCATGATGTTAATACAATTCCGTAAATAAGATCAAAAGTGGGGTTTCATGCCAAATTTCCATGTCCAACTACACAAGTAATTCCTCAATCTCCAGTGGAACTGCTCCAGATTTATTTCAGAGAGAGCACTCTTTAGCCAATAGCCCTAAGCAAACAAGTTCATAATCATGCTCTTTGATATTTCCATTGTTCTAGTTCTCCTCATTAGAACACCCCAAATCCTACTTCCCTCCTCCCAAGTGTACACTGTGAAAAGCAAAAACAACAACTCATGAAGATGTCCCCAAATTTAATAGTTTGGCAACCAAACCACAATCTTTTAATCTTCAGATTATGCTAACACCAAGGAAACAGAGCGCTCTGGGAGCCAGGAGAAGGCATTGGGCCACAGAGCCCAAGGTCATGTAGCCTCTGGTGGACATCCCAGAGGAGATCATGGTCCCAGCCAGCCCCATAGGACTCCTGAGGCAGAGGAGCAACTCCATCCACAGCTTGGGGTTGAAACAGGCATTAACAGGTTGCGCCCAGCTCCTGGCAAGTTGGAGGAGCTGCTCTCTTCTTCAGCATACAACAGTTGAAACCAAAATTGTTGACTTCAGAAGCATTTAATACAAATTCCTCTACCATGCTACCTTCCACAGTAGCAATACTGTCCACCAAGAGCAGAGCAAGGAACTTTTTCTCTCTTTTATATTTAACTAACCCTTAGCCAGCAAAGAATTGCTGAGACATGAACTCTGGTCTGACAGTTCGTATCTGCCAGAGACGCACAGAGGTTGGTCTGCTGAAGGAAATGCAAAATCACCAGCTCTACTGAACCAGTCTTTAAAAGTAAAACCATAGCATGAAAGATCTGAACTGGTGGTGTGTGTTTGTCTTCTACCGGTTCCCTGGTTTTTTTCCCACTAATGAGGAAAGGCTTAGCCTCCTCATTGGGAACATCTCCTTAACATCAACCAACCCAGCTTCTTGTCATGACTACTAATAGAAATAAAATCTATTTTTCTGCTGCTTCCAGTGGAGCTGATCTTGCAGGGCACACCATCTCCTGCCAATATTTTGCTGATCATTTTCACAATACCAAAGAGGTAATGAAGCATCATTTTAATCCAGGGTTGCAATCACTAGATAACCAATGTAATATTTAAGTCCAATACTCACAGCTCCAACAGGCTTGGCATAAGAAAATGGAAAAATGTCATGCCTTTTTTTTTTTTTTTAAGGCACCACTACTTCTCAGAGGTTCCTGCTTTCTGCCTGGCTCTTAGATATACACTTTGGGGACAAAGCAAACAAACAAACAAAAAATCAAATATCTTTTCATTCGTATCTCAGAGTGCATTCATTTGCTTTATGGTCTTTCCCTTGCCATTCTAAATTTAAGCTGAGTTCTCATTGTTTATCACGAAATAAGTTTTTAACCACGAGGCAAAAGACAAAAGCAAGAGCAAATAAGGCAGGGATATTTATTACAGTAAGAACTAATTTGATTGCTGCACAATTTCAACCACTATTTCATATGAAGTGGTCTGAAAGGCAAGAGCCTTGCTCGTCGAACAGCACAACACACATTCTGCTGCTAAAAAGCGCTGAATACAGAATTTTCTCCTAAAACCTTCCAACATATTTCCAGTTCCTTGGAAAGATTTCTTCAGAAGTGGGTTGATTGGGTTGGAGGTTGGTTGGGTTTTTTTTGTTAAGAAACTAGTTAAAGGCTTCTTTAGTGTAATTATTATGGTGCCCCCCCAAAAAGCATTAAAGAGGAATGAGGTTCAGACAGATACAATCATGACTTGATTTCAAATATACCCAACCATTTATCCAATCCAGGGGCTGAGAGGTATAATTATATTCATAAAAAGAAGGGGTTGAAGTTGTTTCAAAGGAAGGGTAAATCTTTAAGAAAATTTCTCTGTATGATAGGGGCCAGTTTATTAAATGAGGTGAGTGCACGGGGAGTACTAATGCTAATGCTGTCTCAAAGGGTAGATCCAACCACCCACCTGGGGATGGCTGGATCCTGGAGGAGCAGGAGGAAGATGGACCACCCTGCCTTCTCTCCCCCACTGCCCTAAGAACGTCTCCCGTACTCGAGGCATGTTTTCACTCTGTTCAGAAGTTAAAATACCACAGAGTGATTGCAGTATTTTGTGGGATTTAAGTATGACGCCATCCACAATTTTTCAGAATTACACAAGCTCACATGTTTCCTGAGGAGGGGAAAGAATTTCAGGGCATCATCTATTTTCTGCTGAACCAGATGCAAAAATATACGCAGCAAAAGTTCTTATGCCATTCATCAAGGATATTTAAACTACTTTGTATACTCTTAATGAAGCTTTTGGTCCAATCCAGATCTCAAAGAGGTGAAATGATTTGATTTATTGTCTTCTTCACAGCTATTCTGTCTTATATCAACAGATTTATTTTTCCTTTTTTTTCTTCCTTATTTCAGAAAATCTGAACTTTGCAGAAGATGGAAGGAACACAACCAACCCAGTAATCTGAAATGGTTATTTAGAGAGAAGAGCAGTGGCTATTTGAGAGTTCCAAAACCTAACAGCTTTGAGAAAAGCTTTTTTCATTTTTTTTCCCCCATGAACAGGTAATTAAATCACATTTATTCTTGAAAACAAACCAAACCCCCCAGTTCTTGATAGGCTGCAGGGTTTCTGGTGGGAAGATACCAAGGATCAACAGTGTACTGTATAGCTACAGTGTCTCCTTTTCTCACTTCCATCAGTCTCCTACCCCTTCCAACTCTCACACTACAACTTAGGATCATAGAATGGTTAGAGTTGGAAGGGACCATAAAGATCATTGGGTTCCAAGCCCCCTGCCTTGAGCAGGGACACCTCCCACCAGACCAGGTTGCACAAAGCCCCATCCAGCCTGGCCTTATGGCTAAGTTACACGTAGATGCTCCGTATACATCCCTTTTTCCAGTGTTAAAAAACCAGCTGGTACTGATATACATACCAGCGTGTGAAGGTGCAAAAGTCTATGTAATGTCAGCAAAGAGGAGGAGTATGAAAATGTGTATTATCATTTTCATTGATATAACTAAATTAAACTTCAGCCAAGCAGACTTCTCTGTATGGGTCAATGCTATTGCTCCTATATACATTTTAACTCTTGAAGAAGCATACCTGTGAGATGTAACCGGGAGGCACGTGAATAGGGGGAATGGATCCATTGGGTGACATCATGGGAACCTCAGCTGGTCCTAACAGAAAGACAGAAATAAGATATTAGGCTTTTTCAGCTAAAAAAAATGGCACAATTGCTCAGAAAAGGCTAAAAATAGCTTTACTTTTGAAGCCTGCAATAACAAAATGAGCGGCTCCACTAATTTCTGGTATATGGAAAATGCCTCGTGCCATCATTCTGAGAATAAGATCATTGTTCAATGACTTTACCATATATTCCGTTGAAATAATATTTTCATCATAAACCAGCTAAAACATAGACTTTATATTACCCACTGATCAACTTATACAGCATTAAGCAGTAACACAATATGTCCTTTAGCAGCCCACAATTCCTATATTGAAATCTGGTTAAGTTATTCTTGTCGAAGGAATGGGAGCCGAGAACAAAGCAGAAACTGTGCAGCCTGAAATTAGGCAGCTCCCTCAAGGAAAGCGTCCAATTGTAGCATTAAAAAAAAAAAAAAAATTAAAAAAAAAAATCACATATGTGAAAAACTATCTATTTAAGAATGCACAAAGACCAAATTCATTATCTCAGCTATTCAGACTAACCTTGGAATGTGGTTATACAAGCAAGAAGCTTATGATTTCCACTCTGAAATCCAGCCCTGAACATGTAAGTTCCATCTGGAGGCACTGAGTACAAGTATAACAAAGCGAGTGCCATGAAGCATCCGAATTCTGCAAACAGAGCCTTGTGGCTAAAAGCAAGCAGCCAGATAAAATGGAAATAGTTGGCTCAATTGCTCATCGATTCGTCCATTAAAATTGGGACCATCACCCAGACCAGTCAGTAAAATGAACCCCCAAACATCAGACGCCCGTTTGCGATGAGAGTTCACTACTTGGAAAAAGAAAAATTAATTTAATTGCTTCCTTATTACGTACTAAAATGTTTACACGAAGCTGGTAGTTACCCCATTTGCCACGGGCTACGAAAATCCTCGTGGTCAAAACTCTTGAGAAGAGCTCAGAGAGAACTCTGCATTTTGCTACTGCAAACTGAATTTTAGCTTTGACCACCAATACGGAAGGTAACTTCAGAACCTTCTCTGGTGGAGAAACCATCTTCAAAATATCACATTCTAGGGAAGGAAGCTAAACACTGAAACACATGAGGGATTTCAGGCCTAGACAGGATGTAATGGCCTTTAGGAATGACTGCTCCTGAAATTGAGACACATTAAACACCCGACAACAAAGTGAGCCCCAGTCTGTTGCCTGGTATCAGCAAAACCACTCCACATTAATTATCAAAAAGTCATTCCCCGTCCATCTACATTTTTATACTCCTCAGGCTGCTCATCATACAACGTGCTGGACTTCCTGACCTCCCCAAAATCCAAGTTACACACAGGAATGTGTCCGAGTTACTTGTATGTCCTCTGATCTTGGTTCATTTTCTCCACCCAGGTATTTAGAGTCTAATCAGTGTGTAATGGTTTTTACCAGTCACATCTAGACTTGAAACATGGTAATTTATGGCCAAGCATATAGATCACACGGAAACTCCAAAGTTTAAATCACTTCAAGTGTGTGGTTCTGCTGCTTTTCATGTTTCCCTGAGCTACACAGGGAACTCTACCTGTACTACAGCCCCAGTAAAAAAAAAAAAAAAAAAAAAAGGTTGTTATTACTACTTCTTATTCCCCCTTCTCATCCACCCTGGGTTTCCTCCCCCCCTACCTTATTCTTTAGCCATTTCAACATTATTTGTGTCCCCAGACAGTAAAAAGTTCTGGTGTGAATGGAAAAAAAAGAGCTCAGCATGAGCAGTAAATGCAATTATTGGGAAACTGCCATCTAAATGGTTCTATTTAAACCCATCAAAAATATGAAATGACAATTTCATTTGATTAGTCCAGAAAGAACTTTACAGAAATATTTGAGAAAATGTGTTTTGCCTATCAAAAAAATCTCCATAAATTTCTTTCGAGGAATATGCTTTTTTAATTCTCTGAATCCACTTTGGCTGATTTGCACTGCCCAGTTTCATTCCACAGTAAACTTATTCCAAAGTAAAAATAAGTAGAGTATATCTATTTGTAATGGCCCATACTGGTGCACACACAATGACACAATCCACACCGGATTATCCAGTGCTGTGCAGTGCTTTGGGATGGAACATGTCTGAGATTAGATAAAATTAACAGATAACATTGGTACACAACTATATGACAACACATCTCTTACACAATGCCTATAAATACTTCAAGGGAGGGTGTCTAGAGGATGGGGCTGGTCTTTTCTCAGTGGTGCCCATGGGCAGGACAAGAGGAAATGGGCACAAACTTGAATATAAGAAGTTCCACCTAAACATGAGAAGGAACTTCTTCATTTTGAGAGTAGCAGAGCCCTAGAAGAGGCTGCACAGAGAGATGATGGAGTCTCCATCTCTAGAGACATTCAAAATCCTTCTGGACACGTTCCTGTGCAGCCTGCTCTGGGTGGACCTGCTTTGGCAGGGGGTTGAACTAGATGGTTCTCCAGAGGTCCCTTCCAACCCCATATCATTCTTTGATTCTGTGAATCATTCCTTGTCAGTGATTCCTCAAACCTGAATAACCGCGAAGAAAAAAAAGTCTTCGTAAAATCAGAAATCCTGAGTTCCCAATTTAAGTCAACAATAAATTAGCTATTACACATAAATATTGCTTAATAGAATAAAGCTTTAATGTTAAACTTATTCATCCCTGCACCAAAATACCATCTACGTCTATTCCTATTGGCTCTGGCCAGTATTTCTCAGAAGTAGGCATTCTGAGTAGGAAGTAAATTTAAAAATGGAGCAGTTTTGGAGTTTCTTCATACAGATCATACAGCCTCTATGCAACAAAATGCCTCATGTCTCTCCTTCTAAACCTTGTGCCAATCGCTCATATGGAGCCGTGATCTACTTGCAGGAAGAAATCAAACTCCCACTGTTGACTGTAACACTTCCATAGCCCTACTAAAGAAATAATATGGCGTTTTATCATCAGCATGGGCACGGTGCAAGACGATTCTTAACCTCACGTATGACCCACAAACTGTTAAAGTCATTCGGGGAACAGGCTTTAAAAGAATGACAGCCCAATGATTTGCAGCCAGATTTTGTTTCCAACGCCTTGATTTCAGGGCTGGCCAAATGACTTTAGCACACATTATTTCATCTTGCTCATCAACGGTATCAAAACAACTTCAGGCAGGAGCGGGTAAAATACAGACCCCCATCCCCACAGCATGAAGAGGAATTATGAAAGGCTATTCTTGCAGTGAAACCATTTCCCAGTTCACACTAAAACATAACCATACCTTTTTTTGGTTTTTGTTAGTGTTTCTGGTTTTGAGAAATATTTTTGATGTGTTAAAAAAGTCAACATTTAGAGAAGGACGTTTCTCAGTTGCTTGTATCCACAGGATGGATATAAGTCACGTGTTCTCTAGGAAATTAGAACTTTGCAAGTTTCAATAGAGGCTTGGCTCAATACAAAAATTAATTTTGAATAGACTGAGTTTTTCTCCTTTAAGATGGGTGCTGTACACTGAAATGAGCTCTCTTTAATATTTCTCAAAGCTGTTAACAAAGGGAGGCTGTCTCCTGGGCTCCTAATGAACCCAAGCCAGAAGAGCTTTGGCCACCTCTGCTGACAAAGCAAGAGGCCAAATTCCACCCTGAGGTCTGATCCCATAGATACAGAGCACCTCCAGTGGCTCCTGGAGGGCTGCCCCAAAGCACTGGGGCTGGCTCCATCCAAACCGCAGGTGGAAGGAAATAATTCCCCCTCCTCTGAAATGAGAGGAAAAGCAGAGGAGCCACCAAGCTGAAGGCACCAAAGTCCATCAGCCAGGCAGGTGACAGTCCACACTTGTCCCTAAGATGCAAGAGCATGTAGCATGGTTAATTGTGTGATGCTGCAGATCAAAGCAAGTCCCATCCGTCCCATCTCTATCTCCATCTCCCACGTCCCCTGACAAGAGGATGTTTCTGTTCATGGAGAGATTGTTGGTTCTTCAGCCCGTTTTATTCCTCCAGGAACAGAGTCACAAACTACTTGAGAAGCTTCCATGCCAAAGTTTTCAAGGTTAATTATAGCCTTAGTTGCAATCCATGACACTTTCAAAATTCTTGTATGAAGCCACTTTTGGAATAAGTATGCCTTTTTTTTTTTTCTTGTTCCTGAGTGACCTTTTATGCCTGCATTAAAGATCGTTTTAGCTTAATTAGGCTTTTTCCCTTAAATTATAGAAGCCAAAATTCGACGTTTCAGTTCCTCCAGCTACAGCACTACATCTTTCTGATTTCTTCTTTTCCACATTGCATTATAGGGCAAAAAGATCATTTTATTGCACTATTTTCCCTTCCCTACTGCTATATATAAAATACATTGGTTTTTCTGTCTTTATTACTAAATCGTGTCCACTGTAGACTATTTTTCAAAGCTCCAGCACAGGGACATATGTTTTATTCCATGTTTCTAGTGACCATGTTGCATAACTTATCCCTAAAAGCAAACCCTACCAGGCTTCATTATAAAGTTCCCATTCTGAGAGCAGTTACTCTCTGAAGTTCAGTAATTTCTCAGCCCTATTTCTAGCACACATGTACTGATCATTTCACACCACAATACCTACCTTAGCAGAGAAATACTATGAAAGTTGGTGATTTGGGCACTTTTACTTTGAAATTTAAGGATCCTGTAGGTTTTAATAGCAAGAACTTACTGCACTAGCTAAGTAGAAAATTAAATCCAGCCAGGTAAATGGATTATATTTTATAAAGTTTAACAGCTTTAAGTAATCCATGAAAAAAAAATATTATGCCTCCCTCTGATTCACAACAAAACTGGTATCACATCTTTCACATGGGACCTTTCCCAGGAGATAAATCTAGAGAGCAAGAGATGTGACCGAGCAAAAAGGAGAGATAATTAAAGGGCAAATTGGCCTGCTTTGCTAAAACAAATGACCCAGGGCTTGCTGACCTTGGCCGAGTCACAAGGGTTTGCATTTTCACATGGATGAGCAGCTGTTCCGGAACAATTTCCTCAATGAAATAAGCACAAACAGGCTCCCCGTCGCCGTCAGGCACACGGGTCTTCTCCCTGCTCTCGGTTATTCTCAAAGCAGCTCATGGACCAAACAAGGTGATGACAAGGAAAAAACAAAACCAAAAAACCAATCCTGGATTCTTCCATTCATCCCCCTTCCAGGAGAGGTGTGGAGAGTGGTTTTGCCACAGCTTACGACTGCTCGTTAGCACAAGCTAACACAAGTGCATCAGACCACTTTATAAATACTCTTAAGGTAGGATGCAAAAAGCTTTCATGTGTAAATATCACAGTTTTGAGGTGCAATCTCTCCTAGGCAAGAGCTAATTCAGATAGTAACTTAGCTCTGCAAAAGGCAGAGGAAAAGCCGGCTCCTGGGTGTCTATTTAAGTTACTTGGACACAAGGTCTTAAATTTCCTGCTCATCAAGATCTGAATAGTTTGTCCTTAGATAAGAACAAATTTGTAGATTAAAGTAACTCCACATTACAGAGAAAGGAAGGAGCATCTTTTATACCATTAAGTGCTTGAGGGGGTAAAATGACAGCTTTAAAAATACCTTTGGAGAGGTATGAAGTGTCAGAAAAAAATCTCATCTATTCTGCCTTCAACCTGCCAAAGGTGGGGTCATGGAAGTTGCAAAACAACATTATAAATACAGCTCATCAAAGCACAGGGCTAAAAAAGGCATCCAGCACCTGACCATCCCCATGACACCAGCTCATGCCAGAAGATGCAACACAAAGAGAGTTTTATATTGCTTATCCATGCATACTTGTCCATATTTTTTTTTAAGACAACCTCATCAACACATAGAGATGTAAATATTAGGATGCCTACCACACCTCCATTCACGCCATCTGGCACCTCAACTCCCCATTTGCTATTCAGATCACAGTTTAGTAGTATGGAGTAATTCCTTCACTTTATAAGAGCAGTCCAAAACCATTACCAAAACCCTCCAGTTGAATAAAAACCGCTCCACGCATCTCAAATTATCTTAGACCCAGCCTCAAACGACTACTTAAATGCAAATGAAGACTCCGAAAAAGCATCAGCCTGAAGTCTCCTGCACAGCTTCCCTGTTGAATGGAGTCACCTCAAGCTGGACATCCAAATACAGGGTTTGAAAGCAGAGAGTGAGGCATTTTTGTTGTAGGTAAAATGCATTTCTTAAATTCTTTTGCAACATCCCTGTGTATTGTAGTTTTTTTTTAAACCCTTTCTAAATGCTGTCACAAATGGTAACAGTCCTTTACCCTCCGCCCCATCCCAGATTACTAAGTGAGTTTGCCATAACCATTTAAAAAAAATAATTAAACCTATACAAAATAAATTGGTCTCTCCATGTTTTGGTGCATTATCATTATTCACATGAAACAGGATTTCACTTACACTTGTTCCACACTTGGATCTCGCAGCCACAGCCCCTGCAATAACATCCAGGCCAGAGTCTGGCTTTGACTGATGTTTTCAACATGTGCAGTCAAACTCACTCAACCAAACATCAAATCAAAATACTCCAGAAATCTCTGCCAAATGCATCCAGCAGACAGCTCCTGGAGCATTTGCTGGTTTATTTACATGACGGCACCTTTGCTGTTTACACCAGAGACTCTTGGAAGGGGTTTATTTTACCTGTGTTTGCTACTTGACCTGCTACACACAGCGGGAGGTTTCAAGTACATTCAATTTGTAGTTAAACAACAGTTTAGTTAAAGCACTTTCTGCTTTAATGTAAGAACCAAGAGATTCCTGCTCGGCAGCAGGCTCTTTTGCAATGTGTGTCTCCCACATGTTTGGGGCATATTCTAGAAAAAAAAAAAAATATCCAGTAGCCCATAAAAAACAGGAAATGAACTAAAATACATCAGTTGTGCCAAATGTGTCCTGTCCCAACACTATCACAGGACGATGAGCTGGGACCCAGAGGTACTTTCGCATCCGAATTTGAAGTGGATTTTTATCTCCGACAGTATTGTGAATTAATAAGTTTCCAAATATTTGACATTTCAAATATTAAGTGCATTATATTTTGAGGTACTTAATCCTGAGAGGGTAAAACACTGTCTCACTCCTGACCTGCAAGAGCTCACTTACCATCCTGCACCCTGGGTTCTGGGTGCATCACACTTGACTAATTTAATTAGCAGAGGAGAGTCTGGATGGGGTCAATGGGCTGCTGTAACCACCTGGGACATCATCCCCTTCAGCATCAGCATCATCTCCTCCTTCTGTGGGGCTGGAAAGTGAGCAGGAAGCACCCCCACCCCCCCCCACCCCAGGGACAGAGCACTACCAAGTGCCATCTCCATCAGGAATGATTAAATTTATGCATTTACAAAAACCTTTCAGAATCCGAAGCTCCCTGAAGCACTCAGAAAAGGTCAGACAAGTGGACTCATTCAGCCACAGAGAATGGAGATGGATTCTTCATGTCTCCTGCTATTCTTTTACGTTCACAGTGTTCACAGGTGGTTTTCTTTGTTTGGTTTTTTTTTCCTTTTTTCTTTTTCTTTTTTTTTTTTTTAAATAGACCCACATTTTATTCTAGAGTTTCAATTTACGGGCAATATTTTGCAGCAGAACATCTTGGTTTTGTTGTTTTGAATACAAATGGAGCTCTTTGCTACCCTAATCTGAACAAATAAGTTGGATTCTTTTGCTAAAATAATCCTTTTCTGATGGCTGGCTCATCAGCCGCTACTGCAAAAACACTTGCAAAGAGTATGTTGCAATAGTTCAAGCATCAAAAATAAGCATACTCCCATGGCAATTCACCAGATGGGCTACAGATTGTAAATCATAGATGTCTAGACTAAAACACAAGAGACAAACATCTGTCTAAAATCAGTGGACTTGAATGGCAAATAATGTTAAATAAATTAGGACTATGTTGGAAACAAAGAGAACAACCAACTATGTTGAAAACATCTGAAATTAATCCATTAGCACACAAGCCACTACACAATAACCTGAAACTGGAGAGACATTAATTTCGTGATGAACATTAGCCCAAGATGACATCCTGACAACCCAAGCAGGAGCACAAAAGCGTTTCTATGACCCAGCACCACATTGACCCGCGAGGACTCACGAATCCATCCCCAGAACATCTGGCCGGAGAGGGGTTGTTATTCTCCTCCCTTCCCAAGTAAAACTGAGACAAAGAACTGAAATGCCTGATGTAGGGTCACATGGGAAGCTTTGTGGGAACGCAACTGGACACAAACCCAGAACAGGGTTTAGGTCATAAAACAATACTTAAGCCTGAATAAATGGTTGGACTGTTAAAGACCAGTAGGGCGACACAGAAAAACATTTGAAAAAAAATTAATCCTCCTTATATCTACTAACTTTTTCCCTTTGCATAATCCCTTGTTTTATGATAGAAAAATGCTGGAAAGCCTGTGGATGAACAGAACAAATGGAATGGCACTATCAAGGGAGGTGAGACAGAAGAGATGCTGCACAGAAAACTCTTGTGCAAGAGGGTCTGCAAGAGAGAAGGAGATGGTGGAGCCCAAGTCAGAAACTCATCAAGTGACTATCGCCAACCCATGCAAGCAACAGGAGAGATCTGTCAGCATCAGGCTTCGTTTTAGAATCAAAAAAGTCTCATGTATCAAGTTTTTACACTGCTAAAGCTTTGACCAACAAGAGAAGGACCAGCATCCTCTTGCCAAGCCTACAGCTCTGCAACTGGGTGTCCCACCAGCCCCAAGTAACCACTCCACTAAATTTTAGGGGAAACAGATACCATCAAATGAGTATTGTTTGGATTTTACCCTAGTTAACACCATTATCACTTACATACAACACCAATCGTCTGAAATCAACATAAGTTATTTATTTGTAGAAAGACAAACAATAAGCCACAAGATCATCCTAAGGATGGAAGTTCAACTACAGACATTATTCTGCGTTTGTAATTTTGAGACAGCTTTTCAACACAGTCAAATGATGTCAGTGCTTTTCGGGGAGTGTGTGTGCAGGCATTGCCTTTCTGGCACATTTATAAAATGGCATTCGCTTGCAAAAAGTTTTGTTCTCTGCAACAGGTTTATACAAATGCCAAACAACTCCCATTAAAGGTAACGGTAATTATACAACAGCGGTTTTCTGCAGCAGCAAAAGAAAATGCTCCGATTATTCATAATATAATTATTGCATTCCCATGGCAACACCAAAAGGACTGTACAATCAGCAGCAGACCCAAAAACCAGCCAACAATGAAGTTACACGGTACGTTCTCTCTCTCCTGCCCCTAAGGAGGCAGCAATTAGGTGATGGCTATTCTTTACCTGTCCACCCACAGCCAGAAACATCATCCAACCAGAGAAAAATAAAGCAAAATTCCAGTCCTACCACCCGCCGAGCACTGATACAGTGCCACCAAGCCGTCATCGCAGGGCTTGATGAGTTCTGTTCCTGACGTGTTTGGATCCCGGACTCTAGTGAATCATCTAAAATTCCCTACTTGAATGTGCTCATCAAAAACATAGCAATTAATATCCACCTGCCCCAAACAAACACTCTTCCTTCCCTGGTCCCCATGGGATGAAGGAGAATCAACAACAGCGTTGGTACTTGGGTACGAGCTGGGCTATTTTGTGGAGCAGAAATAGCCATTAGAAGTTTTATTTGCTGTTTACCACCCAAAAACAACTAAGAGAGCCATGGTGGTCAACTGTCATCTCCCTGGTGTAGAAGCACATTTTTTTATGTATGTCTCTATATACTTTTTAAGTATATATCTCTGTATCACCGGATCACCATATCAACTATACGATACTACTATTTAATATATATATCAATGGATATATATATTAAAAAAAAAAACTATAGAAATGTATAGTCGGTAAGTATTAGAAGCAAATTTCAAGATATTTAGTATGTTCTCTCTCTCTGTTGAGGGTTTTATTATAGTATTGTATTTACACCAGAATAACTGGGGAAAAAAACCCACAAGGTAAAATTTTAAGTGTGACAATCAGTGCAGTGCTCAGAGATGCCCTTGGAGAGCCCAGGGTCTCCCAGATGAACTTTGTTCACACCAGCACAGGGAGAGCGACCTCATCCTTCCTTCACTCCTTCACAGCAGATCATTAAGAACTAAAAAATAAGCAGCTGCATCTTAAGTAGAGAAGCCTCAACCATAACATCAATCTTCTGGGTTGGCAAATATGGCACACAAATTATTTCTCTGAAACAGGGAGCTGCTGGAGCACAGCTCTCTCCTCCCCAGGGGGAACCAGCTCTACCTGAGCCTCTCCCAACTGATGTTGCCCAGTTTCTTGTTCAGCATCTCCAGTGACTGAAGCTCCACAAAGTCCCTGGCCACTACCTTCCACTGCCCACCTGCATTTGTGTTGTGTGTCCAACTTCAGTTTCTTTTCCCTAAAATTTTGGCCTGCTAAATCTTCATCCACAATAGTGAAGAGAGGAATATTCCTTCATTTTCTTTCTAACAACCTTCTATGAAAGCCCCCACCCATCCCTCTCTGCGTTCTCCTGTCTCCCTTGAGCCTGCCCTTCCACAGACCAAACAAAACCCATTTTTCAAGTTTTTCTCATAGCTCACCCTTACAGTTCCCCAATTTTCCTTCCTGCCACGCTCAGAACCCTTTGCAGTTGAGGCCAAACCAAAAGGACGGTGCTCAAATCCCACTCCAAAGCCCAGCAGAGCCACCAGAATCAGAGTGAGGCACAGGAGGTTCCTCCTCACCTCTTTTACTCCAGCAGATTCCTCTTGTAACTCTCAACTACATGGTGGCTGCCCCAGAGAAGGCACCAACTTACTTTTTCACAGCCTGCTTTCCTTTAAAAACACCAAAGGTAATGGGGAAGGTTGTGACTCACCAGGTTATGGCTGAAGGACCCCGTCATCCTCCCCTCATTTTCACTTCATTTCTCATATTTCTCCCCTGAGCCACCACAAGGAGCACGTTAGTTGAGCTGTGTTTTTAAAACATGCCTCTCTGCTAACGACAGCATTACATCCTTCAAAAAATACACCATAAATCCTCTGTCCCCAAATCCTAATCACATCACGTGACATGGCGGGGGGAGTTAGAGAGTTAGACTCTTCCCTTTCTATATAAATTAACTGCTGATAAGAAACAAATATTCTAATTATTAAAATAGCACTTCACATTTCAAAAGAAGAGATCTAGGACAGTTTCTCCATAGCACTTCTGAATTATTCTGATTTTTCAAATGCGACAACAGAAGTTTCTTGTTGACTGTAAGAAGTGTGAAATTAATTTCCTATGCAGAACGTTCGTCGTGCAGTTTGACAGAGATGAAAAAAACTCCTATCTTTTGGGGAGTAAGCATTTCAACTGGCCATCACTTTCCTTGTATTTATGTCTAAGGAGTTTTTAGGGGAACAACATACATTTTGGTGTAACACAGAGGTTATTAGAAACTTTTCAAACATATGATTAAGTTCTCCTTCCAGTGTCTCCCAGGTCTTCAGCGTGTCCATCCCAGGAAAGGAGGAAAAGCCCTGCCTGGTGGGAGAAGGGGCTGATGTGGCTGCCTCCGCTCAGGAGGCTTCATGGGTGCAGTTGCCTTGGAAAAATCCCATTCCTGGAGCTGTGACGAGGTTCCCAGAGGAATTTACCCAGCAAAACATAGCCCGCCAGGACAACTCCAGGGTCAGGAATTTGCTGAAAGCGAGCGGGGTGTGGGGAGAAGGGGCTTAGCCACTTCACAACTATTCGAGGAATGCTCTCGACTTCCTCTTAAGAACCATAGGTTGAAAAACTGTCTTCTGAATCAGTTGCATTTTTTGTTATTTCAATTCTGTTGTTGGGATCTAACATCTCAGTTAGCAAAGTAAGTGGAAGAATCCAAATTCAGTATTATACCATTTCTCCTTACAAAGCAAGGGGGTGGAGGGTAAACGGCAGCTAAGAAAAATATCTATCTAGTGAATT
>BJBW01004466.1:0-28459 GCA_004320125.1 Scolopax mira
TCCCCTTCTCTGGAGATTTTCAAGACCCGACTGGATGCAGTCCTGAGAGGCATGCTCTGACATGCTCTGGGTGGTCCTGCATTGGCAGGGGAGTTGGACTAGATGATCTCTATGGTCCCTTCCAACTCCAAAAAATTCAGTGATATTCAGTGAATAATTTGTTGCTTTGCAAAATTGAGGCTCTAATTCTGCCAAATCTTCAAGTTAACAATTCTATCTGTCCAGATTCTTATATGCACCTGGGAGAGAGGCTTTGTTGCCCTTTAAAGCACATACACATTGGCAAGGTATTCCTCTGATTTCTGTATTGCTGATGAAAAGTCACACTGCTTATTAGCGCTGAGAGATGCATTTTTGCATTTACGTTTTTATGTTCTAATCTGAAGTCATAGTGCCCCGCTTCTTTTTGATTTGTCTGCTTCTGTCTGCATAAATGGATGCAGAAATGTAAAACTTTACCAGGGAAACCCAATAATGTTACATCAAAATAGTTGAGTGTGTTCCTGTATTATTTGGAACTTACACTTTTCCTTGTTTCTGCTAGTCTTTGTATAGCCACAAATATGTACTACACAAAGTGTAGCATAACAATAGCTATATAGCAGCTAATATAACTGTAGTGTATAAAGGCACAGACCCCATTCGTTGATGCAACCAGAATTGCTTATTATAACAAACAGGCAGTTTATATACTACCAACCGACACACTCCTGCAACCCCCAACTGCCAGGCAGGTGGAATGGCCCCCAATCAGTCAGCTGCCAGGCAGTTTATGGGTTGTTAGGAGTTAGGACTTGATCACAGGCCTTCCCCTGCCAGTGTTCCTGCTTCTTCTATTCCTTCTTCTGGTGTCTGCTTCTTCCACAATCCTGTTCACCCACATGTCCCCCCTTTTTGTTTAAGGTACAGAATAATGCTTGTGTTAATATACATGCATATCACATCCCAATGATTACATTAAACCTATACTATTAAAGCTACTATAAACTGTAAAACTACTATTACCTATATTGTTGAACTATAAAACTACTATTAACTATACTGTTAAGCTTACTGATTTCTATAACTCTCTTTTGCTATGGCTGTTTCTACATCCACTTCTAACATCATACTTTGCGAGGCAAGTACAGTGTGCATTTGGGCATATATTACATGATTTATGCTTTTGTAACACAGGGAAACAAACATGGCAAACATAAAAATTGTCAACAGAACTATCAGGCCTGATAACATTAAAACCAATGATACTTTTCTGAACAGGAAAGATTCATTACTCTGTTGTTTCTGGAGGTTGTTCATGATGCTCGGTTTCTAGATACAGTTGAATGTATCATGCTGGAATCCACTTTCCTGTGGAAACACAAGCGCATCCTCACCCCCAAGTTATCAATGGCACGGGATCTTCCCATAGTTCAGTGGCCATATCACAAATATGGACCATTGGCCATGTTTTGAACACTGGGGAAGCTCCGAAGTGTCAATTCACTGATGTCATATCAGTGTTGTTTCTGTTTAGAAAATTTAAAACAAAAGTGGCTTTCCATAGTTGTTCCTGTGATGGATCTCCCACTCACCCTTTTTTGTTTAATTAGCAATTGCTTTAGCATTTGATGGGCATGCTCAACAATTGCTTGTCTGATAGGGGAATGTGGAATTTCAGTGATGTGGCGAATGCTCCATTCCTGTAAAAAACGTTGTGTGTTTTTGATACATACACAGGAGAATTGTCTGTCTTGATGGTTTCTGGTATACCCATAGCAGCAATGTCTGCTAGCCAGTGTCATTGAACATCTCGACTCTTTTCTCCTGTATGTGCAGTGGCAAAGATAAAGTTAGAAAAATTGCCAACAGTGACACGTACATACTTTAGGCGACCACATTCTCCAAAATGTGTAACATCTGCTTGCCAAATTTGCAGTGGTAAGGTGCCACATGGGTTAACTCCCAATTGTGGCAACGGGCCTATAGATTGGCATTTAGGACGTGTCAAGATAATATTACATGCTTGGTCAGTGGTTAGCTGAAATTGCTTCTGTAGTGCATTCCTGTTTTGGTGAAAAAAAGTTATGTAAGAGCTGTGCTTGTTGAAATAATTGCTGTATGGTGAGGGTGACTGTGGCTTTGTCAGCAGCACGGCTGCCCTTGGCTAGAGATCCTGGAAGAAGTGTGTGACAATATATGCATGATATAATAGGGTAATTTGCAATAGGAAACATAATGCCAAGTTATCTGATTAACACTGTTCTTGACTTCCTTTAGGAAAGCACCTTCTATACGTTGGACAATTCTTTTAACATATAAAGAATCAGTTATGATATTGAGATTTACACCAGAAAAAAAAGCTGAAAAGCACGTGCAACAGCTGCAAGCTCAACAACTTGGGGTGATCCCTTGACACATTTTATATCTTGGTTTCTAACAATTTTTGCGGGTCATTCAGAGTCTTTATTTGTAACGCCAGCTTCACTGCTTGTGGCTGGATGGTGTGAGTTGCAATTTTCCATCCTAGATATTTCCAGGGTGGTTTCATGTTGGACCTTTTCCTTGGCTATCTGCAAGCCTACTCCTTAGACAGCAAGGCAACTTGGCAGATGACTGTCTGCAGATCTTTGTCTTTTTACAATGGGGCCAGTCCTTCTTGTACTAAGTCATGCAAATACAGCAGTTTGTGCTTTTGAGCAGCCCCCACAGCAAGCTGCACTGACAATGCAGCAGCTAAGAGACTCAATTCCTGAGTTTCTGTGTGGTATCTGGACACCTTTTATCATATCAGTGACGGAAAGGTTAACATTCTTAATTGTTTGCAACACTTTACGGCAGTCAGCATTAGCATTTGTGAACGCTAATTTTTTCATAAGAATATCACGAGCTGCTCGGTTATCTACTTGTCTCTCTGTTGCATTTTGGAGCCAATCAAGGAATTTTATATAGGGTTCCTCAGGTGCTGGTGTGATAGCAGAAAAGGAAACTTCTGGAGCGGCTGCTCAAGGTGCCCATCTGATCACATGCAGTACAATTTCTTTTACTTGCTCAAAACACTTGCTGTCCATCTGGGCTCAAGGCCCCTCACCAATGAGCTCATTCACACCAATATGATTGAGATTGACAACTAATTAACACTCGTGAGATCATGGTACTCAGTCATGAATACAGCCTATAGCCCACAAAATCATATGCAACAACAGTTTCAAATCATGAGGAGTCATAATATATCCGTCACCTATAGTCACCAATAAGCCAAAGGTATATGCCCATTATAGACCATAGTCCTTTACTGATTTTCTCAATTCTTTTACCTCATCATAAGGCAGATATTCCCAGCAGGGCTGCTGGCCACCTTCGGGAAGTCACAGGGAAAGTTTGTAGTCATTCTGTATCTCCCTGGGCTATAGCTGCTTTTCTACATTGTTCCAGAGCACCATAATATATAGTCTGAGTTGGCACAACACCCCAAACTGCCCCCCTTCGTTTGTCATCAGGGGGGCACAGATTCGGCTCCTTTTCAAGGTTCATGGGACCAGGGTGTTCAGCAGCTGCTGTATCTCTTCCTGTGACCGCATCCCAAAGTTTAGTGCTTATCTTGTCCCACACACTCCCGAGAAAGGTGTCGGTCCTAGGAAAGTCCTGGACATTATTTTGTATCCAGTCAAAGAAAATAAATAAACAAAGGGTAGGTACAGATCAGTTCTGAATTTGTAAAATACATTCTAGTACTTCTAGATTCATTTGCTGCTCTTTCGGCAGTGTGTTTCCCTGCTCCTTTTTCAAGATTGTGTTTCCCTGCTGCTCTTTCAGCAGTGTGTTTCCCACAGTTCCTGATTGCTAACATCTGTCCTGCAGATGTTGATGGGCCGGCAGTAAAATCAGTCCTCAAGGCAAACCCTGGTTCCACCCGGCTGCGCTATCGGTTGGGAGGTCTTTCAGTCTCCTGACATGGGCGCCATTTTTAGCATAAGAAGGCGCGGACCCCAGTTGGTGATGCAACCAGAATTGTTTATTATCACAAACAGTTTACATAGTACTAATGTATGTGCTTTCCCAACTGACACACCCCTGCAACCCCCAATTGCCAGTTGGGCAGAATTCCCCCTAATCAGTCTGGCCAGGCATTGTTTATGGGTTGTTAGAACTTCATCATGGGCCTTCCCCTGACAGTGTTCCTGCTTCTTCTGTTCTTTCTTCTGTCTCTGCTTCTTCCACAATTCTGTTCACCCACATATAGCTATATAATTGATCATATAAGAATAAGTAAAGTACACAAATCTGTACTGCAAAAAGTGTAAATAAATCTTTTTCATTGCACTGTGTTTCTTTAATTATTTTTAGTTGTTTGTTTTGCTCAAATGCTTGCCTCTTTATATAAGTTCCTCTACTTTGAGAAACAAAAAACTACTTTTGGAATCAGCTTGGGCTGATTAGGTACTTGTGGAATGAGCATTTGTTTTATGGTGCCTGGTTGTCTGAGAATTTAGACAGATGCTATAGAATTAGCATTCATAGATCAGAAGATTTGATACTGTTGCTTAATTGGCAACAGAAAAGAAAGTTTGATTCTGAGCTCCTTCGGTGTATTTAACATAGATTTCATTAATGCAGTCCAAAGCATGAAGTATCACAAAATATATCTATGGAAACCATTAAATCTGAGATGATTAATAGAATTATTAAATCTACCTAGAGATTTTTTAGAGACTATGTCTGACTGAGACAAAACCTAGAATTGGTGATCTCATTGGCCCTTTTCTTATGCTGAGGTACTTACTGGATTTCTTTGTTTCAGATCTAACTAAGCTGTGCAGCTCTCTGATTAGATATGATTCTATGATTCTTTGTTGTCAGATAAACATGCTTGATGTGTATCTTAGTCCAAATTTCTTCAGTTAGTTTTTGATGGTACAAGTAATCACTACGGTATAGTTTATACCTCTATATTAAAGTATCACTGTCAAGAGCTACATTTTATAAAACATAACATGAAACTTTATAGATTGAACTCTTGCAGTTTACCATTACTCTGGGGAAACGATGAAAATTAAATTTATTCTCCACTGAAATAAATCCAGAAGTCTCCTGAACATCTGCCTTACATCCAATATCAACATAAAATTTGTCAGACTTTGCTCATCTTTGCTCAGATGAAGCAATAAAAATTAAAAACAATCCAGTGTTGGATGCTGATGGGAGAGATTTGGGCATAAATTTTACAGTGACTTTAGCTTGTGCTGTTATTTCTTCATTGTCATATTTAACAGAATAATGTGAACAGAAGAAAAAGTAATAAAAAATAACATTTGCAAAGTAAATTGGGTTTGGCATCCACCCTGGTCAGAAAGTATCTGTCTTTATCTTAAGATCTGTCTGATCTTAAAATCCTTTCCTTCCATTCAGCAGAATACAGGTATCCAAATAAATTTTTCATTTCCCCCCCTTCCCCCCCCCCCCCCCCCCCCCCCCCCCCCCCGCCCTGCAAATCTTCTTTTTACCTATATTTATATTTTAGGAGTACTGAGCTGCTACATCAGCTCCTACATATTCTTGTAAGGAGTCCTAGCTACAAAGAAAAGTAAAAATTGTCTAAAAGTTAATGAAGTTTCTTCCTTCAATGAAGTATAAGTGCATAAAAATAATTCCAATAAGACAGCTTTGAGAACAAGAAATTGCTTCAAATGAGGCTAGGGACTGATTTTTATCATCCTCCTCCTCCCATTCTACAAGCAATGTCTACAAGTAAAGCATGTACTAATATGGAAGAAATTCCTGAGTATAACTGTATTTATTTTGAGTTATTAAAAAAATTGGTACTTATTATTGGGCTATAAATTGCCATAAATTGGACTGTTTAGACATATAGATGTTTAAAAATGAAAGGCAGGCAAAACTTCTTTATATACATAAATGAAGGAATTATTTCAAGAATATAGAATGCATTTTTCAGAGCTTTCTCTCCACTTAATAGTGTTCATAAAGACATCCATGTATTTTCAGCCTTATATCCACTTTCTTGTTCAGAATTTGATGCAGAGAAATTACATGCTTGCAGCATAATAGTTGGGCCAGTAGTACTATGATGCTAATTGTTTTAAGCTTAACTGTAACAAATTAATCTTTTGAAAATTCTGCAGCTTTATTATCCTGCCAGCTGTGCTATAAAATCTGCCTGATACTAGCTAATGGAACATGCTGTAAGGAAATGATCCTGGGTGAAAAGATGTGGGGAAACATTGTCAGTTTGATTTCTAACAGCTTCAGTTCTGTCAAAGGAAATTGCTTATGTTCTCCAGGAAAGGAAGGAAACAAAAGCCACACATGAGAAACGGATAGTGTAAAAGAAGATGGAAATGCACAAACATCACTATGCCTCATCATTGCCCCAACAATATGTGTTACAAGTTTAAAGTATTAATTTGAATTACATGTCATATTACTGCCCATTTTTATTCAGTTTACTGTGGGAAAGATCAAATACTCTAAGATTTAGGCTCTGTCTCCATTAGATAGTGATCCAGTGCAGTTCACTTTATCAATATATGGAATTTTCTGGTGTTGAGATCCACCCCTCCTATCTGTTTCATCCATGATTTTGTAGGGATTGTGTTCCATTAGATTAGTTTCATGAACTGAACATCCCCACTGCATCTATGAAGTATCTTTTTTTCACCTTGTGTCATGGTTTAAGATGGATAGGCAGCTCAGCCCCACATAGCTGCTTGTTTATTCCTTCCCAAGGTGGGACCTGGGAGAAAATCAGAAGTGTAAAAGTGAGAAAATTCATGGGTTGCAATTAAGACAGCTTAATAAGTAAAGCAAAAGCTGTGCATGTAAGCAAGGAAACATAAGGAATTCACTCACTAATTCTTATTATTTGGCAAATATTCAGCCATCTTCAGGAAAGCAAGGCTCTGTCACACGTAACAGTTACTTGGGAAGACAAACACCATCACTCTAAACTTCCTCCTTCTTCCACTGGTTTGATATTGCTAAGTATGACATCTTATGGTATGGAATATCCCTTTGGTCAGTTAGGTCAGCTGTTCCATCTGTGTCCCCTCCCAATTTCTTGTGCACCCTCAGCCTATTTGCTGGTGAGATGGTGTGAGAAGCAGAAAAGGCCTTGACTCTGTGTAAGCCCTGCTCAGCAATAATGAAAACATCCCTGTGTTATCAGAACTGTTTTCTGCACAAATCAAAACCATAGCCCCATACTAGCTGCTATGAAGAAAATCAGTTCTCTCTGACCCAAAGCCAGTATACCTTGCCTTGATCAAAGATATCTGAAGGCAATCATTTGTTATGTTGGATACTTGGGTTTCCACTGGGAATTTGAAAGTATTTATTGTATTTCAGGAACAAAGTTTCCAGTTGTTATCCACAGACAAGGAATCTAGTCTCTGCACTTCAGAACTGCCCTTCAAAATGAACTCACAGTAAATGAATGCAGTGTTTATTCTCAAGAATATGCTCCAAGACAGTGAGGAAGACTCACGTTTTATTCACTCCTGATGTAATAAAAATATACTATAGAAATCGGTGGCCATTTTAGAAAATATAAACTGTGCCTTCTTTTCCTATGGACTGACACATAAGTAGCAAGCAGCAAACAACATACATAATGTTGGGTTCAGAATATGAAACAAACTCACTTTAGAACTGAGTATAAACAACATTATTTTAATGCCACGGAAATTATTCCTAAAAATATGTGATAATGTAAAGATTATGTCTAAGTCCTGATTGAATTATCTAAATTTATTAAATAAAGAACTATCAGGTTTTCCAAAATTACTAGGTACCCATTCTTTTCCATTGTGTCTATATTTAAAATAAGTATTAAAATCATATCCTAAAAACTCCAATTTATAACACTTCATGTAAATCTCAAGTTTTATAGAAAACCATCAGTTTGTACATACTTAATCTTCTAACTTAAATTAAGCTAACACAAGTGTTAAAGATATTAGATTTGTTCAGAGAATCCAGTTTTCTCATTTAAAATATATTGCCTATCTTTTAAAGAATAACAGTAAATGTTTTCCTTTGCATTAGCTGCACTTGTCTGTCTCTGATATCTTTGTTATAATTTCTTTCTTATGAATCACTTTCATATGAATTTACATCCATCTTACTGCTGTCTTAAACTACAGAGAAATGTCTTCTAAGTGGTAAAATTTCAGAGGGGATGGAAAGTATATTTTGTAATCATCATTGGTAAGCAACATTGGTCTTTCTTTTTCTTTTTTTCTTTTTCATTTTTATAAAACAGAGGAGTCATCAAGAGCATTCTTGGAAGAAGTTTAGAAAGTAATTTTTGCTCCAGGGAACTTGATCTGGGCAACTCAGTAGGAGACATATAGTAGGAGACAACTCAGTAGGAGATCATATATTCCATGAGAAGCTGCTATCAAGAGAAGCCAAAACAGTGCTTTGAGTTTTTAGAATGCAGAAAGAAAAGACAGTTGAGAAGATTGCATTAATTTACATGAAAGAATACTGGGATATGAATGAGACAGCCATGCATACTGTAGAAAGAAAATAAAAAATGGGAAGGAGCTGGCAGGTTCAAAGAGCAAGTTTGACTGAAGAGATGTATGGAGAAAACAACCAATATTTGGGAGGGTCTGAGTGTGACTGACTTCTTGGTTTTCATTTAAAATAAGTTTTATTCTCATACTTGCAAAGGATTTGCACTAAAAGGATTTGCACTAAAATCAATGCTTGATTTATCAAGCATTGGGACAAGCTGCCCAGGGAAAGTGGTTATGCCACCATCCCTGGAGGATTTAAAAGATGCAGTACTCGGGGACATGGTATAGTCGTGGACTTGGCAGTGCTAAGTTATTAGTTGGACTTGATGATCTTAAAGGTCCTTTCCAACCTAAATGACTCTGCAATTCTGTGATTTAAATATCTTTAGTCAGTGCCTAAAATGGTGCGAGGCATCTTCCTGGGTATGCCATTTATCTTTGCCAAAGGGATAAATAGCAGGTTGTAGCTCTGGGGTTGGGTAGTTGCCACCAACTGGGTAGAGGAGGTTACCTGCTTCATATCTACCTGTCAAGGAACACATTTGATCTCTAAGTTTAATAAAAGCCACATGACTTCCCTCTCTGAATTAAGTTGACTGTATATTGCTACTGTTCTTTTAAAGCTCTCTGAGATTGGCTTGTGCTGGAGTTGGAAACTGGACTGAAATGCGCGGAGGTTTGATTGCAGTCTGTAAATAAGGATAGACTAACTTGATTAACTTTGGAAGTTGTTTTCCTTTTTTTCTTGTTGTTATTCACATCTAATTAAGGTAATTGTAGTTAATTGAAAAGGCATGATTGGTTTAATTGGATCTGAAGATGCAACAAGAAAATCACTAACGATGAAGATGAAATTGATTTGCTGGAAAGTACTTCAAACAAAAGTGCGGTCTGAGCATTTTGGAATGCTTTAGAGAAAATTATTCAAGAAAACGTAATAATTTTTTCACCACACAAGCAATGAACAGATGTGGGACTGTTGTACTGAAACTAAGTAGAAATACTGTAAATTCAATAAATTTGTCTGTCTTTGATATCTTATATAATGGACTTCATCTTTCAAATTGTATGGTAAGCTGTTTTAATTTACAAGAGGTGGTGAGGATAGAAAGTTTACAGCATTTAGGGAAATGGTTTGTGCCCATCATTAAGCTCCAGGAGAATCAGGACTAACTGTGAGAAAGCTCAGACCACATTATAATTTATTTTTAGATAGTGTGGTGTCCCTTGATTTGTTCAATTCTTCTTGTAATAAATTTTATCTAAAGAATTGAGGAATTGTAACGTTCTGGTGCTGTCCCACAAAGAATTAGGCAATAGGGCCTTATTCTTTGGCACCCACTGGGAAAAGGTCTTGATTGCTCCCATGGCATTTATAGAAAGAGGCTTTGAAACCTTGTGGAGGAAGAGCAGCAATGTACTTAAGATAATCAATACTCAGACAAGTTGGACAGGATTCATATTGTATGATTAAAAATTTTAGCAGCTGAATTCAAAAGTACATGGCTTTTCTGAAGAGTCAGTTTTATGGTTAAGGATCTACATTAACCATAATTTGTTAATTTGTTTCTGAGGGACTAAAGATACATATCAGCAAAAATGTGGTAAAGATCTTAGCCATGTCCACTCTAAATAACGTTACAAAATATACAAGTTCTCATTTGTACAATCTTACAGTCTCTTGCAGGGACACAAGGAAAAATGAGAATTCTCAGAGGATTATAATGAAAACTTCATATTTATTACATAATTTAACTCGGGGGATACCAACACAGATATTTTTTCATTGGCTGGAATGTTTGCTGTCTCCAGATCAAACTTAACCAAAAAGTTATACAAAACATCATGGTATAAAAATATTAAGTTTAAGTTTATGAATTACTGTGATCAGACTGAAAGGCATAAGTTAACAATACGGAGGAATACAGCCAAGTTGTAATTAAATTAAAGGCTTTGGGACCCATGAAATTTACAGTTTGAACTACCTGGAGAAATAATGAAGACACATTGAGTAGTTGCAATTAGAAATATTCAAAAAAGAAATTAAATGGACAGAAGAGGCTGACCATACCAGACAGAGCATTATTGTTGTAAACTGACACAGTTCTTTGAAGCGGCCGAGCAATGATTCCTAGGGAAGGAATATTTTCCCACTGATTTGGAAATCACACCAGTAATGTGATTCTAAAATGGAATTTCAAAAGTAAAAATATTATTCCAAAAAATGAATTTGAACACACATGGTTATTGAGAAAGATCTATTCTTCTTAAGTGAATAAGGAAAACACTGTTCTGAGGAGAGCTTATTGGCTGTGGTGTACCTCATGCAGCTGCACCTTTCTAAGCCTGAGAGGGCTCACTTCCAGCAAATGGGGACCTTTCCACACAGCAGTTTCAGTCAGGTTATTGGGTTATCTTGAATCAGGCTCCACCACTCCATAGAAATAAGTTTGCAGTGCAGTCATAAATGGTGAAAAAAATGGGCTACTCTTTTGTTTGGAAATGGCCTGTATTTTTGTTTGCTTGAATTGGGAGATCAAGCAGCCTGGCACACTATCTTGTCAAAATTTCTTTGGTCTCTCTCCAGTGCTCCTCAGAAGGGCTGTGGTGCAAAGGATTCTTGGTTGGTTTGTTCCTCGGTCTTGTATTATCTTTGTTTTACAGTAACAGGGAAGTGAGGGATGATGGAAAGATGTGATTCAAAACAGGCATCTCCTTTAGAATAAAAATTATTTAGAAAAACATGGGAATTTTGAGTCAACACGTTTCTTTACTGAAAAATAACTGTTACAGCTAATTGAAAATAGCAAGAAGCATAAAATGTTAGTTCCTACTATTCATATCTGCAATATTTACTGTCTGACAGTAAACAATTATGTCCCAACTTTCAAATGCATATATTAAGGATTTGTCAGAAGATAACTCAAATTCAATTATTTGCACAGGAAAGTCAGAAATTTAAGCCATACAAGCTGAATTTCTATATTTATGCATAAGAGCAAGAAAACTCAGCAAAGTGCAAGTGTATGACCTAACTAAAATTTGGAATTTTAGGAACAAAATTTTGGAACTAAAGATTGTTTTTATGTCTGTGAGTTATGGAGCTTGCTAATTTGTCTCACAGCTTAATTTTTGCCACTTTTTTTCCCTTAGTAAAGTTCCTACATCAAAATTTGAAAAATACATTGAGGGAGAGAGAAATTTGAGAAGGGGAAATGGGTTAATTTGAATTAAAGGGCATGAATTTCAGCATACCATTTTACAGTATTGCGTGTGGTACTTCCTATTTATATGTCAAATTTGATGGTCTACATCCCCAAGACAAATACCCTGCTAAATAGCCTGAATGATATCATACTTCCTGTCCTCTATACCTAAATCTGAGGCCTTTGTTCAACATGAAAAATACACCAAGAAGTGTTACTGCCCACACACAGATGAATCAAACTTTTTCTGTTAATCTGTGCATGCACAAAGCAGTTTGATATTTCATACACAGCTGTTGTAACTGGAGTTTCTGAAAACGTTGGGTAACATCCCTGTGTAATATAGTGGTTTGGACAAACACAAACCTCAAGGTGAAGTCCAGATAAAAAAAAAAAAAAACCTTGCTTAGTAATTATGACAGTAAATGTATGAAGAGCACCATACTGCAACGCAAAATTTTACCTGTACTATTTTGGTAACATCAGAAGACTTTTTTTGTTTAAGTTACAATGTCAAAATTAGTTCATGTCTGTTGAGATTTAACCTGTTTTGTCCTCTCATCAAAAAAAAAGGAAAGTGTAAAATAGGTGAAAAGCAGTTCTATATCAAATGTAAAGCCATTCTATTACAGAGCTTGATTTAAAAATGGCAGATCTTATGTGAAAAATGATGGTGAGAAAAGAGGTAGTGGATGAAAACACTGTGTTCTATTTCTACAGAGAAAAAATATATTCATTTGTTTCACGTTTAACTATTGATGATAAAATATAAGCATAAATTTTGAGAATCATTTTTATATTGAATGGTACTGTATAATAGATACTGTATTTTTTTACCTTTAAATCCTACCATAAAAATGTATAGCAGCACACCATTTCTAGAAGAAGCAATTACATTTTTATTATGATCATATAGAACCTTGCCTGGCTGTGAAGTTCATGGACTGTGCACTCATATTTGAGTTACAAAGTCATACTGATGTTAGTTTCTTGTAATACCAATATATTTTGTATGACTTCTCCTGAACATGTCTCCAAACTGAAACCTCCAGTTCATCTGGATTGCTGAATCCTAATAATGTGATGTTGAACAATACAAGGTCATCACTTATTTTGAGGTACAGAAAAGTCCTATTGAACTTCTACTTCAGCTTGAAAGTTGGTGGCAACAATGCACTGCAGAAATGAAAACAGAGTGTGACATGATATACTGATTCTTTTTTTCTACAAAATAAAATTACTTTTTCACAGATGGCAATTATAACTATATGGAAGCCATTGTAGTGCTACAAACCCATGTATTAGCACCGTGATAAAAATAGTGAGTTAAGTTTGTGTCACATAGCAACAAGAAATTTAATTAATATCACACTTTTTGCCTTTATTGAGAGTGTAAACATTTTAAAATTTTAAAAATTAATGCTTTTTCATTTTTTTACATTGCATGTCTATATGCACCCATCTAAATATATTTGTGTATTTCAAAACAAAGAGAAAGAAAAAACAAGCTGATGTCGTAAAGATTTTACTGGCATTCATTCATAGTTATGTTATTCATAGTGGCAACATTTCTTCTGCTTTCTATGGAAAACACAGGTCACTAGCTGGTAGACCAGGAAGGCCCTCAAACATTAGGGCTAAGCTGTACCAAGCTTTTAGGTCAGTATTGATGACAATTTAACTATACTATCTATGGTATTTGTTTTCCATAGAAAACCAAACATGAACATTTCAGTAATATTTTCAGAAATGCTAAAATACACACAAAAAATAGAAGTTTGTAAATTTCTGGCCTATAAAACTAAAAACATGTTGATTCACATTAACAGTTGTGTTGCTGCTTCCTGGGAAAGAATGTATAATAGTTAATGTTAGGTACAGAAGGATTATTACTACCGATCTATCCTAATATCTGAAATTTTACTCCATGAAGGAAGCAGAGACAACATAATCTCTACATTTTTCTTAGTAGCATGAATATAGACTCAAACAAAGCCCGATCTTCATGACCAAATGAAAGCATAATCTTTCTACAAATAGTTGTATTTTAGCCACTGCCCATCTTAGTAAGGATCAAACATGAGTCACTTTAAAGAAGTACCCTTGACAAGGTTAAATAAACAAATAAAAAGCAGATGAAATTTATGTATACAGTAGTCTAAACCATCAGCTTGTCTTTTTCCAAAATCCCCTGGAAGAATAAATCTCTTCCCATACAGATAATGAAGAATGGATAGAACCTGCTCTTTTCAGGACACAGCTTCCCTACTGGCGTCCCTTGAACAGTTCTTAGACGCAACCAAATTTCTCCACTGTTTAGAGTGGTGGCAGCATGATCTAGGTACGAAAGTAGGTAAACAGATATATAGACATATTTACATTTATGATTGGTACTGGACCACCTCTCCTATAAGGAAAGGAGAGTTGAGGTTGTTCAGTCTAGAGAAGAAAAGGCTCTAGGGAGACTTCATAGCCGTCATTCAGTACATAAAAGGGTAAGATGGGGACAAACATTCAAGCAGGGCCTGTTGTGATAGGATAAAGGATAACGGTTTTAAACTAAAAGAGGAAAGATTTAGACTAGATAGAAAGAAGAAATTTTTTACAGTGAGGGTGATGAAACACTGGAACAGGTTGCCCAGAGAGATGGTAGATGCCCCATCCCTGGAAATATTCAAGGTCAGGTTTGATAGGTTTCTGAGCAACCTGATCTGGTTGAAGACTTTGAAAGGTTCCTTTCAAGCCAAACTATTCTGATACTATGATTCTTTGGTTAAGAGAGCTCTTCATAATCAAACCTGATTTATGGAAGGCTTTGTAATTAACGCACTTGGCTGAGATCTGAGTCTTTACAGTGAAGCAGCAGGTTAGTTCATTAATATGAATGTATTAATTCACCAGATATGTAGATGTGTAAATAAGTGTAAATGTGGTTAACAATTCTGAGGTTGGGTGGAACAACTTCCTGCAATGTCCTGCCTAAAACAAAACCTTGTTAGATGGTTAACTATTTATGGATAGATTCCATATATAAGGAACTCTTAGATATGTATGTAATGACAGTCTAAACAAAATTGAAACTAGTGATCACTGATAATCATAAAGAGACATACTCGATATCATTTCACTTCTTACAACAATTTGAATTTTATGTGGAAGAACCACATTCTGTGTAGGTTCCTCAAATTGCTACCATTTAAATTTCTTTAGGTGTTCTCTTAGATGTATCTTCTTTAGCCACACAGAATTTCCCCACCCAATCTTATTTCATTTCTTTATTTCCTAGAGGTGATAGTGTCATTAACAACTTGATGTATCAACATGGAACTGTGGACAACTCTCTATACTCCTTTGCTCTCTGTGTTCAGTTGTTTCCTTCATCTTTCACTTTAAGTGTGGGACTGAAGGATTTGGTTGTGTTTGATAAGGATGGGGTGGCTGTAGCTCAGAGCTTACAGAGACCGTTCGGGATCTCGTGCTGTGAATAGCGCAGCAGCAGGTGTGTGAGGGAGTGCAGGCAGCAGTTAACTGCTGCCCTCAAACGAGGCAGCGGAGCTGATTTAGGTAATAGGCTTAAAATCTGAGAAACCAACAGTGGAAATAACCAGTGTAAAAATCTAAACTGCTAAAAGCACCTACAATGAGATTTGGATTTGAGCAAATCAAATGAAAGGCTCAGAGGATCATGCCAGTAACTAAGATTCAATATTAAACAGAGATGATACACTGAGGGAAGCTGGTTATTGAAGTGAAGTGGATAACGGCTGGGAGACCCTCTCTCTTTAAGGAACAGGAGCAACAACTCTGTAAAGAGGACTGCAGATTCAATGGAGGAAATAAGCACATCTTTAAGAAAGAAGAGTCCTGCAACGGAAAGGAAGGATCCATTTTTGACTCCAGCAAACAATGAAAACTCAACACTAAACAGTCAGGAAAACCAGATCAGTGTGATATTGTGCTAAGAGAAATTTGCATATGATGATCCTTCTTTTTAGTACTGAGTTCCTATTGCCTTTTAATGATGATGCTTTTGGATGAGGTAACAGAATCATCCATTTTCTTGCAGTTGTGTGCAGTATGTAGAGGAGTTGGACAGATATCAGGGATTTGGGGAGGACTATAGCATCACTGGTGTCTCACAGCATTCTTGTAGGCTGTTTTTGTCCACTTGATGAAGCATCATGATGTACAGAGTAACTACAAGAATTTCTGCTAGGAGATGCTTCCTCTGGGAAGCAGGTTGTACCTGCTGGTGACAGGATTACAGAATGGCTATCACCTAGCACAGAGAAATGACGATGAAAATCCAGTGATGATTCCATAGTGTATCTGGAAAGGTGCTCCCAGCTGAACTGAAAGGTGAAACCTCTTCATTATTTTAAAGGCCCTGGTGAGATCTCAACTCTAATATCATGCTCTATTTTGGTCACCATATTAAGGAATTATGAACTGAAATCACAACAGCTGCAGAGAAAGGATGTAGGGTTTTTCAGGGGAACAAAGAACATATCTCTTAGGAAAAGACTTTAAGAGATTAATCCAGCAAAATGAAACATGAGGGAAGATACTGTTACTGTATATGGGTATGCCATGGGGGCCAGCATGTGAGAGAGAACTATTTCTTAAGATAAAAGATCAACCTGGCATTGGAACAGGTGGCTATCAGCTGGCTATCGTAAGTTGAAGCTGGAATGAGAAGATGGGTTCTAACTCTCAGAGCACAGTTCTGGGTCAGTCTTCCAGGCCCAAGTACTGAGGGCAATTTACCCCCAAATGCTTTAAAGATAGAACTTGGACAGTTTATGAAAGTGATTTCATGTTTGATTTGCCTGCAGGAAGCTGACCCAAGAGGTCTCTGTCAGCCCTGTGAACAGTCTGTATACCTTAATCTCTTCTTTCAAACCCTTTTGGAGAACTCATTTTTCTAGGCAATCTTCCCTATATTACTCATCACTATTCTCTCTCCACAGTTTCCCATGTGTCTCATCTTTTGTCTTTGTTTCTTTTGTATGGCTTGTTATTATGTTCTCCACAGCGCAGAGAATTTATCTTTTATACAATGGCACTTGTTCATAGTACTATATAGATGATTAATAATAATTAATAGTACCATCTGGACTATCAAGCAGTAACAATTACGTAATCATCATCTTTTTCATCTGAGTCTCACAGATAGTTTTTTCATTAAATCTATGTTTTAAAAATGTATTTACACGTAAAAATTTCCTCAAGGAAAATATACATACTGAATAGAAGAAAAATCTCAAACTAATTTTTGCCTGCAGCTTGAATTCACCTAGTATATAAATATGTATAGATTCACACATAAATAATAAAAATGGCTATATATAATGCATACTAAGTCTATATATAAAATAAGTATTTAATGAAAAAAACCACAAAATAATATGAAATCATGCAACATGATGAATCTAACATACTGTTTTACTCTATACCATTCAAGAAACAAAACTTAATGAAGATTTGTTTTACAATGGAAATGGTCATAATTAATGTAATGCTGAGCTTTTATGATTATGCAGAACATGATTTCCTCTAGAGGAAATCATGCATGTTATAACCTGGAAGTGCTCACTTAACTAATTTCATAGAATCATAGAATTGTCTAGGTTGGAAGGGACCTTAAAGATCATCTAGTCCAACCATCAACCTAACCCTGACAAAAATCACTAAACCATATTCCTAAGGACTACGTCAACATGTCTTTTGAACACCTCCAGGGATAGTGCCTCAATCACCTCCCTGAGCAGCCCATTCCAATGCCTGACAACCCTCTCCGTGAAGAAATGTTTCCTAATATCTAACCTGAACCTCCCCTGGTGAAACTTGAGGCCATTGCCCCTTGTCCTATCTCCTGTGTCTTAGGAGACAAGACCTATCCCCGCCTCTCTACACCCCCCCTTCAGGTTGTTATAAAGCATGAGAAGGTCTCCCCTCAGCCTCCTCTTCCTCAGACTAAACAACCCCAGCTTCCTCAGCCGCTCCTCATAAGACTTACTCTTCAGACCCCTCACCAGCTTCGTTGCCCTTCTCTGGACCTGCTCCAGCACCTCATTGGTTTTTTTGTGGTAAGGGGCCCCAAAACTGGACCCAGTACTTGAGGTGGGGCCTCAGCAGTGCCGAGTACAGGGGGATGATCATCTCTTGGGTTGTACTCACCACACTAATCCAGGCCAGGATGTTGTTGGCCTTTGTGGCCACCTGGGCACACTGCTGGCTCATGTTCAGCTGACAGTCGACCAACACCCCCAGGTCCTTTTCTGCCGGGCAACTCTCCAAAATTTCTGTGGTGCTGGCAAAAAAAATGACACCAATATATATTACTGTTTGTAGTCCCCAGTGGGATTAATCTAATTTTTAATTTTAATTATTCTTGTATAATTTCTCCAGGCTTTTAGGGTAATCTGCAGTCTAAAGAGAGAGCAGATAGACTTCTAACATCTCTGCAGACAGGTTTATTGTCTCCTGCATCAAAGGATTTCCCCTGTGCTCCTGTTTCAGTTCCTTCCCTGATATTGAGTAATTTAAACAGTATTGACAAGGCAGTGGTGCTGTAAAGTGTTATTCATGCCCAAGTGCCCAAAAAGCAATTGGCCACAGAACCTTTAAAAAGCAGTAACATTGAATGAAAAGCCTACAAATCAGAATTCTTGGCACATTAGTAGCAGTCATTCATTGAAGCAAATTGAATTACTTCATGCAAATTAGTTTTAAAAGAGGGTAAGGCTGACTAGCTACTACCTCTGTTGTCACAGTAGTCACACTGATGAGTTACATGTGCTGTTAACCTGACCTGTCTATAGTTTAGGTAATCATAACAATTAGAGAGAAGCTAAATTACAACCTAATTTCCTCAAATACAGCTTATGCAGAAAATTTCAATGAGTGTTAATGACAGAAAGCCTAAACATCTGCTTTATTCCAGTTCTGTGCTCATCTGGGACAAAACAAAGACTGACACAGATGCTAAAATTCTTAAAAGGCCCCAAGTTTTAATTGATTTTAAATCATAAACTAATTAATGGGTATGCTTTTAGGTGAAAACAAATGTAGTATGGATATGTAGTTGCATATCTGCATATCTGCATATCTGATCGGTTTCTGTCTAACAAAAAACATATTCTTGCTCTATATAGCAGACACATACTAGTTCGACCTGACAGCAGTTAGGGTTGAAAAACTTGTTCACGCAGCAGTAATATGGCACTGCATCTGGTTTCAGCTGGTGCAGGCACGGTGCCATGCTATCCTGGGTAAACCACTTTTTTCACAGCTTTGAGTGTGTGCAGATGTTAGTTGTGCACATCCACAATATACATCATAAACTTACACGCAAAGTCTGGATCTTTGCAAAAGATGGCATTTCCTCTTTCAAAGGAAATTTTCCTTATTGAAAGCGGTTTAAAAAGTCACCACTTCAACCACATTGTTAAAGGTTGCCACTAAATAATTTATTGAGTATTTCAGAGTCATTTTCTCTGCAACATGTTATCATAGAGGTAATTTATTCAGAAGCCTACTTTTAGGAATCATTATTAATGCACTGCTTATAAATGTTATCTGTTGTGGAATCATAATGAAAAAGGTACTTTACAAATTGCTATTGAGCAGCACCTTCTTAATTTATTGATAAACTAGCATTTATTCATGGAAAAAATTTCTAAAGTTCTTCTTAAGTTTTCTTGTCAAAGACATTGAAATAAGAATCTCTGGCTCTGTCTCCATTGCCAGTTTCATGGAACAAATTTTTTTAACCACTTAGTTTACATTCTGAAGAAATGGAAACTTAGCATGTACCTGTACTGATAAAACTGAAGAAGCAAGGAGGAAAGTCTGTGTATGTTCTATAATAGCTGGACGTAATATTTCTTTATGCTTTACAGAAACACTTGATTAATTATTTTTTTTTCTTTCAAATTTTCTTATTTCTGACATTTACCACAGATGGTGTTATAATTGACTATATATTCTTCAGCCTTTGTTATACAATTCCTGGGGCTCATACAATTACTAGAAACACAGGGTCAGGTTTATCACTGTTCTTCAGCAGTACAAAAGCAGCTGCAAGCCTGTCACCATTTGCCACTTAACTAAGTTTATGGCTGTTTGTCAATGCAGATGGTTTTAAAGTTGCTTTGTGTCACTGAAGAAACATGAATGAACCAAAACTGTATCAGTGAACTTATATTAAATTACAAATTAAATTCACCAAAAAAAAAAGTTGAGAAGACCTGCAACTTTTACCCTGTAGGCCATGCATCAAAGCTTGAGCTTTTTCCATTACATTAAGCTCCAAGAAAGCTGATGACAGGCTGTTACTAAAGTGAGCAGACGTTTCAAAGCTAACAGAATTACAATCTATTAAAGATTATCTTCGTAGACCAAGATTTTGGAAATGAGCCGGTTATTCTCTATAAATGGCTGCATGAATTGTATTTCATTCAAATCAAGTCAAGCCATGTATTTAGTTTATTTCCCAAGATCACAGTTTCTTATGATACTAGGGAGCTCAACTCCCACTGAAACTCAGAATGTTAAAATTAAAATACCATTTGGATGAGAACACACCCTTTTTAATTTCCCTTTTCTGCATCTCTGAACTTAGTGAAACTCAACATTTTACTTCATCACTTGAGCTTGCAGTGTTAGATATGGAAGTGATTTACAAGTGCAAATTTACTGCTTACACATCCTTGCAATAGAGATCATTTATGCTTATCTACTGAGTAGCATTCCCTATAATGTTGCCAATATGATACTGAATTAAATTCAAGCTGATCTTCACCTTCCAGTGTCCTTTCCAAGCAAACCTGAAGGCCACCTTTACACATTTATCTTGATATTTTGGGATATATTTTCAAAAGGAGTCATGTCCTTCATTCCTTGGCATTATATCTTCCAAATAATATAGACATGGAGCTGTCTTTGTTGGTGAAGCTGTGAACTGGAGAATTGTGTGTGACACCCTTTTCCAGCAATGCAGGAAATGGCACCTGTCTGTCAATAGTTTCGCCAAAAAAGACTCATATTCTGATCTTTGTGGTTCTTCTGGTAAGCAAACCTGATCTCATGTCTATTAAACACTAGGGACTTTTACCCTTTCATTTAATTTAGAACAGGGTCTGATACAGTCTATCACTTGCACAAATATCCATAGAAAATGGAGAATCCAGCTTGCCTCTCCATATATAAAATCTACCCTAGAAAATATGGTCTGACAGGTCCTTTGTAGAGTACTATGGATTGCCTATATTGTTACTCTTGAACAGCACACAGACAATGCACTCATTCTGCCATATCAAGTATCACACAATAATGAAAGTAGCTGAAGTACTTACTACTATATCCCTTGGGATATTTTCCTGGTCAAAAGCAGTATTATTTACTGATATTGATTTGTAACCTTTTATTCATTCTTTTAATTAATTTGATGCTTTCTTTTTTAATATAATATTCTTTAGACTAAATTTATATTTACATATATTAACATTGGCCTCAAAACTTTATTCTTTGAGGGGAATATTCTGAGATACTCTATGCTTTACATTAAGTATATAAACTTAAAGCTGATGTTATTTAGTCTGTTCTTGACAATACTATACATGGAAGGATTTGGTTTTCTTGACATAATCATTCAGATAATTTTTTATTGATTTTTTTAATGTTCTGCCCAAAATCTTTTTTCACATGCAAAGGAAATGATCTACCTTTTAATGTTACCACATTATTTTCAGGATACATGCAGCTTTTTTTAATAGATCCTTAGATATAAGCAATATATCTCTATGGATATGAACTTAAGGAGAGGCAAAGGTAACTGCCATTTAATACCTGTGCTGCCAAGATGACAGGTTTTCTATATCACTTCATGGGGAAAGAGCTACTTATTTTCTCCAGCCATGTTGGTACCATATCAAGACTGAGGTTCAATGTAGGTAATAGAACTACATTGACATACTAAAGGTCTAGTTTTATACATAAAGTCTACAGTAGAAATTTGCTCATCTTTTTCTTTCTATGTAAATGTCTTTTTATTAATTACCTCCATGTTCTCCCTACCCCTTATCCCAAATTTAATCCATATAAGAAGTTCTTACTTAGCTTATGCATGGGAAGAACAGTATTTAGTTCTGTTCTCCCTATCCTTGTGAACTTGCAACTGTTGACTATTTGCACTATACCTTTTTGCTTCACTTGCTCTGCTTGCTTTAAAAAACAACACATTCTTCCATTTATGCTATAATATCTGCATTTGAAATCCCTAACATCTGCCTTTTGACTTTTGCTTAATCTAATTGATTTCTATGCTGCTTTCTGACACTTGGATTTTATGAGTATTAATAAAGATTTTACTCTTTCTATCTCTTCCTGAAATATGTCCTGATTTTTTCATTACACATGTTCTGTACAATAGTTGACTGCAATCATCATTCTTGAGCTCATTACACATTCTCTGCAAATGTGCCTTTTAAATATTAATATCTGCAGCCCCTTGCTTTCCCAGATAAAGTCTGATACTGGAGTATGCCGCTGTATGAGTACTACATAGGATAATTCAGAATGTATTTTCAAGACTGTTTTCTCATGTGGATTACACAGCATTCTCCTCTCAATAAAACATCAATATGTTTGTTTTTCTCCAATGAATTTTATTGCTACATGGCATGAGAAGGAGGGGCTACTTTTCCAAGCATTCATCAACTCAAAGAACTTGAAAAACACTTAAGCTTTTCAAATGTTAAGGCATTATTTGGCAACAATATAAAATATTACACATAAACACCCTAAAATGATACTGAAGCATGTACTGCAAGAATTATTTTTGTGGAAAGTGTATTATAGATGCAAAAGAACACTCAATTTGAATTTAATCTCATACTTCCTGGGAAGAATATTCTAAATAAAGGAACAAATTTCTTCATTAGATTTTCTACTTTTTCTAACATTACCTTAATAGTAAAAGAAGTGTTTATAACATAATCAAAGATCTGGGTTCAAAAAAGTGTTTGGGACAGTTGAATATCTCAGCATATAACTTGACATTGAGTAGGAGATAAGTATTGTTCCTTTAATATTTTTTTCTTCATAATTAATACATTCTTTAGATGCATTTTTAGTCTACAGCTAAGGAGCACCACAAAACTCACACAAGTGTGCCTGCCTGTGCATTGTACCTAGTAGTTTATTGTGTTTCCCCCTATCAAAATGATACCTTTCTTTCTTCATCAATTTATGTGTAGTTTTCATTGACAAGTGTGACTGCTCTCTTCAACAGACAGCATGAGGGATTTTTCAGTACTTCTAAGAGCATATCCCACACTTAATGATACTACAGTTAATGACTCAATCGATCTCATAGATGATAACTTAAGTCAGAGTTCTAACTCAGTTTCAATGGCATTGAATTTCTTCATGTATCTTCACATCTTTCCAAAAAGCTGTAACTGAATATAAAGTAGACCAACGAGGATCCACATCAAAATATGCCTAGAAAATTAATCAATATTTTGATGGCTTCTTTTTTTCCCAAATAGCTCCTATCTTACCTTAAAGCAATGTTGTTGTCATAATTTCACATTTCTTTGCAGTGGTATCTTTCATGTACAAAACTCCAGTATGTTTATGTGTATATGACAACTTCAGAGAATTTATTCTTCCTATATAACACTTATTTTGTCCTCTGTGACTTTGGCAAAGTCACAGTTGTCTCCTTATATCTTTTTATTGATTATTGTGGTTTGCAGAAAAGCATCAATAGCATGATCAGCTCAACAAACCACATATTAGCATAAAGTAAATGATGGAATATAACAAGAAGAAACAAAATATAGAAACAAAAAATCCAGATGATAAAATCTTGCAGTTGCCATGGCTGTTATATGCCTATTGATTATTATATGACTCTAGATATCAAAGAATATCTACCTTGATGTAAAGTGGACTGCCAACTATTATCTTAGTTATACCAAGCGTGAGAAGTGGTATGACTGATCTAAAATATCAGTTAGTTAATATAGAAGATGTACCATTTTGAGTTTTCTGAGCTTTTTTGATGCTGTTGATTATTGAGGGAATTAAAAATATGATAGATAAAAAGAGTTGTAACTTAGCTGGATATCTTTCCAAATCACCAAAACAGACAGTAATGAGGATGTGACTGGTACTTCCAGGGTATTTCTCCTGAACATTTGGTAATGGTTACTTTGAAATCAGCCTATAATATCAATGCTGTGACCATGCTTTCCACTCACATAACTAGGAAAAACTCTTAATTTCTATTAAAATAGGAAAAACTATTCTGAACCCCAATGTGATACAGTGGAGCCCTAGCATGACATAGTTATTGGCCAAAAACAAAACTTACATTTACTGTGGATGGATTCATACTGTCTACATCATCTAGTTAGAGCCACCTAAAAATCTTTAGGTCTCCTAGTGGTCAACAGAGAACATATGTAGTCATTTAAGTTCCATGCCAGCGGAGCATTCAGAGCAGGAGACTAAAGTAGGTGAGACAAATTATCTTCTGGGGTATAATCCCCACGGGCAAAATTCATTTAGCTACTCTCCATAGTTGGACAGGTCTGTATGCTTCATGTAGCTGTCTCATAAAAATATAATGGCTCTAGATGCCTATGTGAAGGTGATTTCAAAAGAAAACATAAAGGGAGATTAAGAAACAAGGGGTCTACATACAAGCTGGGAGACAAAATACATTTCATTAATCAGAGACATTTTTCAGATCTTATGTTAACTGAAAGAACCACATTGTGTTGGTAGATACAATAATGGATTTAGAGGTGACAGGCAGTGATTCTAGGGACACAACCATAAGCTGTGGAGAATATCTTAGGGAAACCAACATGGCTGTGTGTTTAGAGAACTGAATCCTGCCTCAGTTGTTTTACCTCCCTTGTTGGTGAGCAAAGACCTGAAGTTGTTGTTGCTCAGCCATAAGAGCTTAGTCTTATTTGAGATGGTAAATAATCTCATTTTTGCATTTTTATCATCTTTCAGGAAAAAACTTTAAGTTACTTTACAGAAGCTCGTGGCTTAAACTGTATGCATTTGACATTGTTTACTCAGTGGGTAAGCACAAACTTGTGGTTTGCCTGCTATCATGTGTTATTGGGGCCAGTTCTGTTTAATTTCTTTATCAATGACCTAGATGAGGAGATCAAGAACATCCTCAATAAGTTTGCAGATCAGACCAAGTTTGGTTGGAATGTTGACTTGTTTGAGGGAAGGAAGACTCTATGGAGGGATCTGGACAGGCTGAACCAATGGGCTGAGGCCAACAGTGTGAGGTTTACCAGGGCAAAGTGCAGGGTTCTGCCCTTGGATCACAACAAGCCCACATGATTCTACAGGGCTGGGGAAGAGTGGCTGGAGAGCTGCCTGGCAGGAAAGATTATTCCAGATTATTTCTGGAAAACACTTTTTTAAGAGGTTTATGTCTCAGTGTGAGATACTGCCCTGCCCAAAACTGATTTAACCTTTTCAATCTTTGCTATGCAATGTTCATTAGTTCTTGTTTGTAGTTTTTTTTCCTTTTTTCCTTTTTTTTTTTTTTAATTTTATTTTAAATTATCTTTCCTGAAATAAAATCATCAGGAAGGACAAGTAAAGGGTAAAGTTTATAGTTCCCTATAGTAGATAATCTTGCCATACTCAGTATAAAAGCTGAGGCATCAAAGGGTCAAGTCTCTTCCTGCGATGGCCGATGTCCAACGAGGACCCCGTCTGTTCATCTGCCTTTGATCCCAATCAATGTGTTCCTGACTCCAGAGCTGGAATCCAGTTCCCATCCGTCGCTGAGTCCGGTCCGGGACTTCCCCAGTGCCTGCCGGTGATGGGATTGTCATCCTGGGAGCTTGATACAGTTTTGTATATATTGTATCTATTTCATTATTTTCTTCTTTATTTATTTATAATATTAATTCTTCATCAAAGTAGTTTATTTCATTCTAAGCTTCTGAATCTCCTTATCTCTTCCTCTCCTCTCTTTGGGGGATGGGGGCAAGGGCCATCTGTCCATCTGGTTGTAGTGATTTCAGCTGAAACCATGATACTATGACAACACAATTTAATGGAAGATAAAAGCAGCAGTTGGTGAATGTATCTTCAGAGTTTCAAAAAACTGATATTTAGATTTTTTAATGTATGCTATGTAAAATATACATAAGGAAAATGTTTACGGTGGTGTGTGACTTTACTGAACTTATCAGACAACACTGCTACAAATCATGGAATCACAGAATCATAGAATTGTGAGTTGGAAGGGACCTCTAGTCCAAGAGATCATCTAGTCCAACTCCCCTGATAAAGCAGAATTGCCTAGAGCACGTTACTCAGGACTGCATCCAGGCAGGTCTTGAAAATCTTCAGAGAAGGGGACTCCACAACCTCTCTGGACAGCCTGTTCCAGTGCTCTGTCACCCTCACTGTAAAGAAGTTTTTTTCTCATATTTAAGTGGAACTTCCTATGTTCCAAACAGATTCTGGGAAATTACCAAACATGGCCATTGGCCACTTGTTAAAATTTTCTACCATTTAGAAGTTGATTGAATAATAGAAAAGGAGTTATTTATTGTAAACCAAGCCATTGCATGTTTAAAGACAAAGTAATTATCAAGGATATGTAAACACCTGTCTGTTTCCATTGGTGTCAAAATAGTACCTGGGTATATGGAAATTTCCACATGGAATGTTTAATAGAAAAATAGTATTACCGATATACTATAATTTTATATATTAATAGCAAAATAGCAAAAGTAGTAATTTGAATAAAGAGATCTATTATTTCATGCTTTCATTGTAATAGCAGATAATATTTTTCAATATAAGCAAAACCAGCAGTATGTCCTTCTCAGATTTTCCTAATCTTTACCTTTGGCAAAATGTCGGAAAAGCTGAAGAACACTGGGTTATCATTTTTTAGAAAGGGTCTTCTATATTCTAATCCAACCTTTTTTTTTTCCAGTTACTCCTATCCATCAAAGAGCTTCTTTTTTCACTTGAAACTTATATCTGTAGGGTTACAAGTGCCTTGAACAAATATTAAAATCCAAATTTTAAAGATCTATAAATTCAACTCAATCATCATTATTCCCTGGCTATGTCACTGGCTGGTTGGCTGTCTTTCCAAAACACAGCTATGTATTTTTTCTTACACTCGGCAATGTAAATTATAAGACATTGGGCTGTCCAAGATCTTTTTCTCATAATGGAGATAAAGTGGAAAGTTTTGAGTTTTAATCCTATTGGGTGAATAATATTCCAGACTTCCAAAACTAGCTTTATACTATTGATTAAAAGCCTAAAAGATGAGATGAGAATATGCTACTGCACACACAAGACTGAAAAACTAAAGTTGTTTTATTCATTAAAATAATGGTTGTTGCAAACTATTTCCAAGATGGAAGCAAATGTTTAAATTTGCTGAATATAGTAATGTCACATCTGTTGCAATCCTGTAAGATATTGAAACTCATTAATCTTTCTTGGCATAGTGCTGATCAGTTTTATAGGACTAATTGCATGTTTTATAATTAGTAGAAATAATGGTAATATTTTTCAATTAGGAGCTTTAAATAAATAGTTCACACATAATTTACTTACATCGTTTTAATCACATAATTGCCAATATCGTAGTAGGAGTGTATGCATAAAAAGGCAAATAACTAAAACAAAAAGATTGAAAACTGAAGGAAATTGCTGGGGTTTTGCATCAAATTTTGCTTATTATTTTGGAGAACACCAAAAAATGAGTTCTAAGACATAAACAGAAGACTTCTTTGTGATATTGTGGATTTGTGGCTTTTCAAGAGGCAGAACAAGCCTGATGAAGATGACATATTTCTATGATGAGATGGGACATAGGGAGAGCAGTGGATGCTGTTTACCTTGCTTTTAGCAAGGTATTCAGTGTGTTCTCCCATAGTAACCTTGGAGCCACGTTGATGAAATATTGACGGATAATATGGGTGGAAAACTGGTTGGACCTCTGGGATCAAAATTTTGAGACAGAAGATCCAAAGTCTAGAGATGCAGTCAGGAAGGCTACGGCTCAGCTAGAACTGAAATTGCCCAAAGGTGTCAAGAACAAGAAAGGCTTCTTCAGAGCAGTGGGCAGAAGCAGAGGAAAGACATAGGCCCCTCTCAAAGCAGTGCAGGGAAACTAGTTACTACTGATGTTGACAAGGCATAGGTTCTCAATACCTTTTTTGCCCCTACTTCTAATGGCGTAGGTGTATCCCAGATCACAGGATCAAATAGTTACTAGAACTCATGTGTTGACCCAGAGGTAGTAGAGGAATAGCTGGGCTGTGGCCTCTTGCAGGGGTTGAAACCACATAAATCTATGGGCCCAGATGAAATCCACCCCAGGGTTTTAAGAGAAGTGGCTGACATCGCAAAGCCACTGTCCACTGTCTCTAATCTTTGAAAAGTTGTGGAGAAGAGGGGATATCCTTGAATGATAGAGGGCAAATTTCCTAACCATCTACAAGAAGAGCCCAAAAGAGAATGCAGGAAACTACAGGCCTGTTAGTCTTACTTTGATCCATAGATCCATCTAGGTTGTAAGGAACCTTCAAGATCATCTAGTCCAACCACCAACCCAACTCTGATAAAAAACAAACAAACAAACAAAAGTCACTAAACCATGTCCCCCAGCACCATATCAAGCCGTCTTTTGAACACCTTCAG
>BJBW01004467.1:5888-27330 GCA_004320125.1 Scolopax mira
TTTTTATAGAAGATTAACCATTTTATAAACAGCTTTTCTATTTCCAATTGTCAATCATAGTTTCAGAACGTCAACAGTTTGAAGTAGAGAACACATCATGTTTTTAAAGCTGTGGTCTTTCATTTTGCATTTTCTTAAGTCAGAGGGGAAAAAAAATAAAAAGATGGTGAAGTACCTCAAGGCTTAACGGAGTCCTGAGTACTTACTCATGCAGAAGTAAAAGTGACAGGTTTTAGTTTCTCCCTAACAACTTCTGGATGGGATGATTCTGCGTGTGTGGTATGAAGGACACCGTATAACGTCAGTGGAAATGTGCCCAGTGACATTTCCTTCCTTTTCATTACTTCCATTCAAAGAGGAAAAAAAAATACAGCCTGAACATTTAATTTGTTTCTTCCAATTGCTGAGGAGGAATAATGCACAGGAGTGTCTCACTGTTGCTATACTGATAGTTACAAAGAATCACAGGTCTTATTTCTTGAGATACATCCGAGGAACCAAATCATGATGCATTAATAATCACACCGCTCAGAATAAACCAATAATTTAAGATTTTTAAGCCTGTTCACTTTCAGTGGGGCATTTTATTGCAGTTTAATTTAAGATTTTTAAGCCTGCTCCCTTTCAGTGGGACCTTTTATTGCAGTTGCTGGCGAATTCTGGTGATTATGATATCCTAAAAAGATTAGTAAGAGGACTTCTTATTATTATCTAAAGAGAATAAATAAAAAAGCAAGATTTTGTCCAGGCTGCAACCCCTCTAGGGGCTGCTCGTAGCGTGCAGGGATGCTCACAGGCAGAGGTTTGTAAATGGGGTTTTTGCGACACGCTGGGCACACCGCGTCCTGGCATCCCTTTCCCTTTGGCGTTGAACGCCGAGTTGAAAAGCTGAGATATTTGTAATTTACACCGTTTTGCCCCCGAAGGCAGGAACGGGTAGTTAATCGCAATAGTGATAGCGCGGCCGCTTCGTGGCCCGGCGCCCGCCTTTAAGGCGCTGCCGGCTTTGCCCGTGGGTACCACCCGCGCTAAAGGCGGGCTCTCTCCCGCCCCGCTTCGCCGATCCCCGCGCGGGACAGAGCCGGGACGGCCCGCACCCCCTTCCCCCGGGGCACCCCACTTGCCTTTACCAGCGGGTGGCGGTGGCTCCCTGCTGCCCGGCGGCTGCCTCCCCTCCGGCCCGCCCGCCGCCGCCGCCGCCCCGCGTTTTATGCCGCTCCCGCCCCCGGCCCCGGCCTTCCTGTGCGTCAGCCTTCCACCCCGGCACCGCAACCCCCCGCACCCGCCCTCGAGGCGCGGTTGCGTTTGGGGTTCGGGGCAGGTATCCGAGAAAACAGGAGCTGTGGAAAAGTTGAGGGGAGGGAGGAGTTTATTGCAGGGCCCGCAGGGGATGGGAGGGCTGGAGCTCCTCTGCTGTGAGGGCGGGCTGAGAGAGCTGGGGGTGTCCGGCCCGGAGAAGAGATGGCTCCGGGGAGACCTTAGAGCAGCCGTCCAGAATCTGAGGGAAACCTACAGGAGAGCTGAGGAGGGACTCTGCCAGGGAGTGTAGCGACAGGACGAGGGGCGATGGTTTTAAATTGGAAGAGGGGGGATTTAGATTAGATGTCAAGAAGACATTTTTACTCTGAGGGTGGTGAGGCACTGGGACAGGTTGCCCAGAGAAGCTGTGGATGCCCCATCCCTGGAGGTGTTCGAGGCCAGGTTGGATGGGGCTTTGAGTAACCTGCTCTAGTGGGAGGTGTCCCTGCCCAGGGCAGGGGGTTGGAACTCAATGATCTGTAAGGTCCCTTCCAACTCTAACCATTCTATGATTCTATTTGTCTTTAGACAACTTGAAAAAAACATTAAAATCTTTGCGGTTCGTGCTATGGAGCTAGAGCCTGGGCAGAGAGGTGGGACCTGCTGTGCTGGGGGCCATCAGGCCCCCGAGGAGCCAGGCTTCTTCTGCTCCACTGAGAGGCATGGAACCACCACCTTCCCCACAGGTACTCACCATCCGATTTCTGTTATAATGAACCCCAGTCAAAAGGCGAAGGGAGCCCTTCCAGGAGTTTGGCAGTAGAATGTGGAGGAGATGACATGTGCCATGGCTTCCTACAACATTCATCATTTCAGGTAGTACCCAAGATGCCAGAGCTTCTCTCCAAAATAAAAGGTCCCTGTCTCAAGGAGTTAATGACCCATATCACATCCATAAACAATATTCTTACGGCAAGGGTTATGGTAACAGATTCGTGCTCCCAGTATTTTTTTCTCTGAAGAGGTATATTATGGGAAAGAGGATTTCTTCAATAGCAGATGCAATGCTGCTAAAAACAAAGCGAGTGGAAAATGCTAAATTATGACTGTTTCAAATCCATCTTACCTCGGAACAGAGCTTGAGTGGTAGGATTGTGGCTCTGATGTGATGCGAAGCAGCTGCAATTTGCCCTAAAGAAGACCCTTTTTTGCGTGACTATTGTTTGATTTGTCATGTTTTGTCTTGTCAGGGAACCCCAGCCACGAGCCAGGCTTTTCTGTGCCTGCCTGTGCAAACCTGGAGTAAAAGGCACGCTCACAGAACCTCCAGGGAGCCGACCGAGAGGCAAGACAGCCTCTCTGCACTGGGAGGAGCACGAAATCTTGTTCGAGTGAAAAAGCCAGGTGCTGAAGATGCAGTTAGAGGAAGATGTGTGTCCCTGTTGATGTGTAGTTATATTTTCCAGCTAGAGGAGAGGGAGAATCGAAAGTGAGGTGAGAGGTTTTGATACCTAGGCAACTGATACAAGATTGCACACAGGTGTCCACAGTTAACCCGTGTCTGAATATCGGCTGGGTAGACCCCATATTCACTGCACGTGTACTTGAAGTGAGACTTGGCATTATCTTTAATAGCATTTAGAATTTTTTCAGGTGAATTTGTATATAGAGAGCCAGGATTGTAACAGAAGTCTGCAAAATCCTGATTTATAGAATTGTGCGGTCCGGTGCATATTTCAGAAGAGACTCTATTTATTTCTGTTATTCCTTTGTTGTATTTTTACATATCTGTTCATTACTTTTTTCAAGTAAGATGAGGATATAATGTACTGGGGGATCTTCTTCAGCCTCTTATTTTTTTGCCTCTTATTTTTTTGCTGAATGACTAGAATGAAAAATTATGTTAGCTATGCAACCCAGAAACAATAGGTAGGCATGTAAGTCTGGAGGAATGTTTCTGTTGCTGTTCCTGACCAGGCACACATCTAGTCCCAAAGTGCATTTTGACTTCTGTAAGCGGCTGACTCTTGGTCCCGATTTAACTCAGCTGCCACCAGCTCAAAAGAGCTGACACGAGAGCAGAATGATGATATTTTCACTGCCTTTTGTTGGGAATTGGGGACCAGACTGCATGTCAGACTCGATCTTTGTCCGAAGAGGTCAGTCCCCAAATACAGCCAGAATTTGGCAGCTCTCTGCTCAGACCTACCATATGTCCTTTAGATTTCAGCAAGTATAGGAAGCTGTACAGCTGCACTTTATTTATGTTTCTGTTTTGGCTGATGAACACCCTGGCATTTCATTCAGAATACAGACACTCACACACATTTTACAATCTTACTGTCATTTTGTATACATGATAAATAATCTTAAGCATCCATGGAATTTTTGTCAAATTTTGTTCTTTATTATTTGGCAAATAGTCATAATTTTCTAAGGCAGCTGGTCTTCACATGGTTTACTGTGTAATGGTAAGCTTGTGTAGGTACCACATTGGGACATTAAATTAGTAATTTAAGGACCATCCAGGAAAAAACATTGATTAGTAATTTGATTTCATGCTGTCAGTAGGGGGAACCATTGCACTGTACTTTTTTCTTTAGCCTTTAAATAAATATTGATTACTCGGTTTTCTTTTTAGATTAAGTACTCATTCTCTGAGCATCCTTAGGTTACTGCTCTTCGCAATGATAAGAAGACAGGTAGTTCATACCATCCCAATAAAATAAGACAGTAACAAGTTTCCAATCCCCTTTTTGCTTTCTGTTTCCCTCCTTAACCTGGAAAATAAGCTAAAAAGAAGAGTGGATGCTTTAGATGACACTATGCTTCATATTGTCTGATGCAAATATCTATTCAGACTTGCTTCAAGAGGTCATGAGACAAAAGCTCAGTTAGGTGTCATTCGCAAAACCTAGGGCAATCAGAGGTCATTCTTCATCTAGGACTCAGAGATCAGCTTCTGGGAAGATGGAATATTCTCCTCTTCCCTCTCTTCTCCCCCCCACTTTCTGGCAGTGAAAGCAGGTCAATGGCTAAGATGAAGAGCAGCTGTGGAACCAGGTGCTGGAAGTGCAGAATGCCAGGTAAGACCCATGGCAATGGTGGCAGGAGAAAAGGGGTGTGATCCTCATGGCAAGGGGTACAGGAATATGGGTGGGATTGCTTGTGGCATTAGTGAGTCGAGGGGAACCCTGGGGCTTTGCAGAAGTTTGCTGGAGACTATGGAAGGGAAGTGCACTTTATTTGGAGAAGGGAAATAAAAAAGCTTGTGGTCCTAAGGCATTAGAGTTGGGTGGTCAAAGGGGTTGAGGTATGGCTGAGCGTGAAACGGCCTGAAGTGTGCATGAAAAGACAAGGCAGTATGAGTAGGGCAGCTGTTTGAGGAGCGCAGGTGGGAGAGAGGAGGTTGTGGAGCATGCTGTCAGGGTGGTGAGGGCTAAGAGGTTCCCTTGTGAGTCTGAGGGATGGCTCAGCTCTATGCTCTTGGAGGAAGGGTCAGTGGGGTGTGTTAGCACACCATGAAGGATGTGATGATGCTTGGAGATGTGAGGGAAAATGCTGTGGAGCTGAACTAGACGAGAAGAAAGAGATGGTCTAAATCAGTCCAAGGAAGCTCTGGAGGAGAGCTACATAGATAGGATCTTGGAGGAGATAGCTCAAGGCACTCAGTGATTACTGCTGAGGTAACACATGAGGAGGGTGTGAAGGAGGCAGCTGTGTGGGCTGAAAGGAGAAGCTCAGGGGCAAGGAGCTGTGGCTCACAATCAGTGGAGGAATTCAGTGAGGCATGTTGGCAAGGCAGGACAGGCCAAAACACTGCTTGTGAAGTGGGGGGAAAGGAAGTAAAGAGCCTCTGGCAGCCCACGGAGGGGAAGGAGTTTCTTCAGCTGCACTGAGTCACAGTAGTATGGTGAGGGTGCAGGTTGCAGCCCTGGAGAGTATGGACAAGCACAGGCCAGGGAAGGTTCAAGCCACTGTTGAGTTTGTCAGGTCAAGGTTAATTTTCACTACGTAATGTTTCATTCCACTTCACCAGTGTTTCAGCACTGGTCAAAGCAGGAGAATAAGAAGCAAGTGTCTAAATTGTGTGGGCTATTTAAAAGGAAGAGAAAATCTCAAGTGACGGAATTCAGGACATGGTAATCTACTCATCAAAAGTTCACAAAGTTGTTTCTAGGAACACTGAGCCAATTTATTACTTTGATCTGACTGACCTCCCTGTAATGAAGATTATCATCTCTTATGTTTGGCCTCTAGTCATTATACTCCTTGTCTAACCTTTAATTAGAGTGTGTGTCATCTGTCTTTTACATAAAGGAGACGTTTAGCTTGTACATGCTATACATGCACTATGTCTTGGATCTGAACTACTCATAGCTTTTCTTCCTACATTCAGAACATGGACTCCTGATCTCAGTGAGACCAGTAAACACTGTAATCATGAGAAATGGTCTTGCTGACAGTGTAGTTCCTCCTAGTCAGCACAGCATAAATCAGCAGTTGTACGTGCGGGTCACATCCCTAACTGTCCTCTATTTTGGAGAAAAAGACAGGAACAGCAATGTTGTTCTGAAGTTACATGTTGCAACAAGCTGTTTATGAGTACTGGAAAGAACTCTCAGCTCTCTGCTTTTGTGTAGCTGAAAGAAGGACTGTTATGCTTAGAAAAGATGGGGGAGGGAGGGGTTTGGCTGTTTGGTTGTTCTCAATTACTGAAAAACTTACTGTTTCCCCCTCCCAGTCATCAACCACATGTGCAGATGTATAAATCGAGATGAAGTAAAGACACTTATCTCACCCAAATTCAAGATGAAATTGTCCAGAAGAAAAAAGTAATGAATTCGCCGTGTAGATTAAAATGAGAAATCGGGAATTAGAGAGAAAGAAATTTTCTCCCACTGAATTGGGTTCAGGTCTCTGCTTTGCTGCCAGTATGGCCTTTTAATACTGCAGTCTCTAACTTTGCTTTTTTGGCAGGTGCAGGTAGAGCAGCCACTCAGCAATGCAGGAGCAGGTCAGAACAAGTGCCCCGTAGGTAGGAGCCTTCCCTCCTGAGGTTTTTTTGCTGTGGCTTGTGCCTGTGCCCAGAACTCTTCAGCCTTAACAGAGGGTCCGTGCCCATCCGTACCACTGGGGAGAGGATGTTCTGCACTGGCTTATAGCAAGATCAAAGTGAGAAGTTCTGTCAAGCTAGGACATCAGGAGTTGTATTATTATTATCTTTGAACAACAGGTATGTTGCTTTGATGCATGCTTTATTTATTGTTTTACCTCTTGGTGTCATATTCACAATTTTGCACTGGGTGGTTTAATTCCTGTCCTGGGAAAACTTGTAGGTACTGGCTTTCAAGGGGAAAGTTTTGGGAATTCTGATTTTTTTCCCAGATTTTTTTCTGGGAAGGAGGTACTCCTCTAAGGAGAAAGAAGCCTGTGCATCTCTCTTGTAGAGGTTAAGGCCAATTCCACTTGGGGTCCTACAGTCACCACGCAAATTTATATACTGACAAAATTAGGGTAAGAAGAAATTATCTGGAAGGCCTCGATTCTACTTGAATGCCAACCTGTCATTGTTTATGGAAAGGGCATGTGTGGAGAAATGGAGGAAGAGTGGAAAGAAGTGAGGGCAAAAAAATAGTTTAGAAGAGCAAGGAGAGGGAGAGGAACTCTGGGGGTGTTGTATTAGTTACCTTGTAGTGTAAATGTATTAGTTACCTCTTCTTTTGACAATGAAAAATTGCATATATGGAACATCATTGTAAATCTGCTTTGCCTTGAATCCCTCCTCCAATAACTGGGGGTTTTTTAGCAATTTGCATTGCTTGATATATATGATTGCTTTAAATTGCTTTAACTCTTTCACTTCTTAAATTATATAATGCAAATTTAAGCTTTGCTTTTCCTGAATTACTTTAGAGTCAGGTTTCTTTTTTTGTTTGTAGTTATGTAGGTTGTTAGGAATGTGAATAGCACTATTTTAATAGATTTTTTTCCACTCAGTGTAGTTTGTGAGTGCTCAGGAAGTTTTTTTCTTATTTTATGCAACAGTTTCCCTATCAGTTGGTAATGATCACTTTTTGTTTGCACAGAAGCTGAGGACTTTGTGATTAGTGGTTTCCAAAGTAGATTGTGAGAAAGGAGTACAAAGTCAGTGTGATTTGGGGAATGCTGTGGTTTTGTATGGATGTTGCTGTGAGGTACAGCTTGGAGGGCAAAATGGATTCTTGAAGATGCAACTTGATTAGGATGTAGGTCAATGTTAGCTGGACAAGAGAAAAGAGAATTTTTTCATAGTAAGCTCACTTGGGATTTGTGCTGTCAATAGTTGCTTAAATTCTTACTGCCTTCCTTACCTGGGATCAAGATGAGTATGCATAATGGTAATTTCTGAGCATACCTGGGAATATTTTCAATTTGCAGTCTCTTAAGTCCTTAGAGGAGTCCTTGAGTTTTATTAAGCTTGCTAGTATATGCTAATTTGATGCCAAACAATGACTTCCAAACGAAAAGATCAATAATTTTAGAATTAGTAATGGATCGTGCTCTGAGAAGATAACTTGGTTAATTAATTTAATAAAGTCTTTTCACAAAGGGAGCAATTATACCAAAGTTTGATTATCTCTGCTTGATAATACTTTAAATATTCTATATTAAAGTTACAGGTTTTAACTCTGATGATACCAAAGGAACCTCTTGATTTATCTTATTCTCTAAGACTCCTTATCTTTTTATATTATTTGTATAAAAAAGCACACATCTTCAGAAATAATACCAGCTTTTTCCTGAGCTAGGCAATAAGATATCAACAAATCTTAAGCAGTTGTGCAGTTGACTGTCATTATATTGTTGGATATCACGAGGATAGCAACCCCATGCCCGTTATGGACTCATTGTCTTTGGGTCCTGGTGAATGCCTTCAATAGTGACTTACTGCTTTATTTGAAAAACAGGTCATGGATTTGAAAGGGGCATGGGGGGGCAATGTTTGCAGCAGGAATGCTTCCCTGAGACCGATGCATGTCATGTGTTGTTTGAGCTTCTGCTCTGGGTTAGAGCTTTTGCCAAACTGGAGAGTTCTGAATCAGAACTGGGTTAGGGCTGAAGTGAGCAGCAAGCTTTTGAAGAAACCCGGGTATGGACAGCACAACTGCAGTGGCATCACTCAGACACCCGTAAATTCTAGGTGTGTAAAAGACTGGGCAGCTGAGGATTGCCTTCCACAGCTCAGCTCCTAAATGCCACCCAGATTTAATTTTAGGTGCATTTAGGATCTTGTCTTTAATTAAAAATAAGGCTAAGGTTTGCTTTGATATGATGTGTCATGTTAGACAACAAACTGCTGCGTTGTTGCTGTTCTGTGCACATGGCCAAGTTGGGTGGATGGGTCAAAGTAAAGAACTGCTTTGGGTATTTCTGCATCTGTCCTTGTCAGGCCTTTGTGTGCTGGGGGAGCATCCCAGCAAGCAGTCTTGTGTTAGACTTGCACTAGTAATGTAAATGTTGCCAAAATACAAAAATGGTAGGTACTGTAAAAGTAGTCTTTTAAAATACAATCCATAATTAACTTTTTTTTTTATGTTCTTTGACTCATTTGTAATTTCTAATATTTAATGATATGTATTTCTCACATTGCTCAATACTTTGAATACAGAGCAAAGAGTTCCTCTTTGTACGGTTTGTATCGTTGATCCTAAAACCAACATGAGTGGAAATGTGTCATGTCCATTTGCTCTTCTCTAGTTTAGGATCACCAGCATCTGCCTGGTGAGAATCTGTGACTCTTAGGTTTTCAGAGGGGGAACCTCAATGGTGAGGCTATCTAGAGCAGTGTTTTTCTAGCTTTTTTTATTCATATGGACTCCAAAACTTACTGCAAAAAAAAAATCTGAGCATTGGCTAACTTCTTTGAGGGGAAAAAATGAATCACGAAGCATTGTGGATTGCTGCCCCAGTAGTTATCATTTACAATCAGAAAAAAGAGGAATAGCTTTTGAATGATTATTATTTTTTCCAGTGCTGATTTTGTGTAGTTCTTTCCATGCCTAGGAATGTACACATATCTTTCAAAAATATCTTTGTGTATAGGTTGTTTTGCAAACTGCTGCACGAAGGTTTATGACCTACTTGTGACCCAGAGATTGAAAAGTGCTGCTCCAATAGCTACGGTGGTGCAGATAACCTACACCACTAACATTATCTTTTGTCAAAGAAGAAACCACTGAGTTCTCTGAACTCATGAGAACTGAGCAAGAGGTTCTCAGTTAAACTGAGGTTAATATCTCTTGTGGTATTTTTTTTTAAACTTTGTTTTACAAGCCGTATGTTGTTTTTTAAAGTTCTTTTACTGGGAAGGAAACAATATAATGCTGTATTTGAATACATAGAGCAGTCACAGCACCAGGAGGTACAGGGTATTGAACAATGCTAAAAAGTGTGATATTATTAAAGATTATAGTATTTTGTGGGATATAGCCCAGTTTGTAACTTCTTTCCTTGAAGCCCTGGAAAGAAAAGCAACAGCTGAGGGCTTTTGCCCAATCTGCTTATCATACCTCCCCTTTGCTGGGAGAGGTGGCTGTGCAATGGCATGGTGACTGGAACAGCTGTGGGGGACTGAGCACAGGGGACACCTCAGCAGGGACCCTGCTTGAGGGAGGGAGGTACAGCCTTATAGTGTGAAGACTACATCTTGTAAAGTGCCATTCTCTTGCACACAAACTTCTTTTTTTTTTCCTTGAGATTGTTGGAGCCAGGACTATAAGTGCACATCTGGAAGGAGACAACTGCCCTTCCTGAGGAACCAAGCGATCTCTGCCCCTTGGCAGCTCCTTTATTGAAAATACGTTTCCTAATATTAAAAGAATATTTAGCAATAGGAATTAGCTATATGTGCAAACTTAAATGGCCATACTCAGCTGATGAGAAGAATGATTTGATGCGTGGTGTTAAATTTTGCATACCTCTGCAGCTAGATTTGAATCTTCTGTCTTGAGCTCACTAGCAGTGTTGTGTAAATTATACCATATGTTGGACGTCTTCAAAAGAAAACTGAGCAAACCACACAGTAATTAAAGTGGGATTATTTTTTTCTGAAAAATCAGACTTTTCTTGCTTATTTGAAGATTTACTGCCTTGCAGTTCTGCTGAGAATAAGTATCTTAACATTTCTTTGTGAACTGTATATTTTTATCTCAGAGGATCATAATTCTGAACAAATGTGGGAAACTGTGGGTTTTGTGCCATATCCATTAGCATTAAGAGGGAATTCCCAAATGCAGCAGATTATAGCTAGGGGACAGCAAAGCCTGCTGCTGTCTCCAAACTTTTCCTGTTTCATCAGTCTGAAGAGATACAAGTGTTGATAGGTTTAATGAGGTTCTCGAATGACAGGAGGTTGTGTGCTGGTGTAGGAGTTGTGTGGTGACTCAGAGGCAGCCACATTTGAGTTTCATGAATGCATTTGTTTTCAAGCAATGTGGTTATAATGCCTGGGTTCATCAAGGTAAAGACTGTGTTTTCCATGTGCCTTTCTTTATCAAAAGCTAGTGAGCAAATAATTAGCAAGAAGGCTATAAAGAGATATCCTGTTGAATTTACTGAAATTAGGATTAAAAGGACTGCATTGCTATTCAAAAAGATCCTGTTGAGATCCTCCCCATCTTTAGTAGACCCTGTTTAAGTACAGTAAAGCTGCTATAAGGTCGTGCCAGAACCTTCTCTACTCCAGGCTGAACAACCCCAACTCTCTCAGCCTGTCTTCACAGGAGAGGTGCTCCAGGCCTCTGATCATCTTTGTTGCCCTTCTCTGGACCTCAAACCAGATCTTGCTTCCATACATGCCTTTACTGGCCTAAACATTTATTTGAATTCATAGTCTGCTATTTGGGTGGGACATGGAGAACCTCTTGAAACTAAGCCAAAGTAATGGGTATTATGAGGCGTATTTAGTTCCAGTATATTGGAAAGCAAGTCACACTCAGATTCAGATTATCCAAGGAGCTGTTATCCATTAAAACAAGAGATCAGTATTTTCTTATGTGAGTTCATAGAAACATAGAATCTTTACGGTTGGAAGAGACCTTTAAGATCAGCAAGTCCAACTATTAACCGAGTACTGCCAAGTTACCTCTAAACCATGTCCCTCAGCACAAGTCTTTTAAATACCCCAGGGATGGTGATTTCTGCCACTTCCCTGTGCAGCCTGTTCCAATGCTTAACAATATTTTGGTGAATAATTTTTTCCTAACATCCAATCTAAACATCCCCTTGTGCAACTTGAGGACATTTCCTGTTGTCCTATTGCTTGTTACTTGGGAAAAGATACAAACCTCCACCTTGTTACACAGTTCTTTCAGGTAGTTGTGGAGATCATTAGGTCTTCCCTCTGTTCCTTTTCTCCAGGCTGTATAACCTCAGCTCCCTCAGCCTCTCCTCACAAAACTTGTTCTCCAGACCCCTCACCAGCTCTGTTGCACTTCTCTGGACAGACTCCAGTACCTCAATGTCTTTCTTGTAGTGAGGGGTCCAAAACTGGACACAGTACTTGAGGTGGGGCCTCAGCAGTGCCGAGTACAGTCCTGGTGGTCACATGTTCTTGATACAGGCCAGGATGCTGTTGGCCTTCTTGGCCACCTCAGCTAGCTCATATTCAGCTATCTGAATATTGACCAAGACCCTCAGGTCCTTTTCTGCCAGGCAACTCCAGCCACTCTTCCCCAAGCCTGTAGCACTGCCTGGAGTTGTTGTGAACGAGTGCAGGGCCCGGCACTTGGCCTTGTTGAATCTCATCCTTGGGCCTTGGCCCATCCAGATCCCTCTATAGCGCCTTCCTACCCTCAAGCAGGTCGACACTTCCACCCAACTTGGTTTTGTCTGCAGACTTACTGAGGGTGCACTTGATCCCTCATCCAGGTCATTGACAAAATATTAGAACCAGACCCAATGCAGAGCTCTGGGGAGCACCACTTGTGACTGGCCGCCAACTGGATTTAACTCTATGCGCCACAACCTTTCTGACCTAGACATCCAGTCACTTTTTCACCCAAGAGTAGATCTGTCCAAGCCATGAGCAGCCAGTTTCTCCAAGAGAATGCTGTGAGAAATGGTGTCAAGCCTTACTGAAGTCTGGGTAGACAACAGACTTTCCCTCATCCACCAAGTGGGTCACCTTGTCATAGAAGGAGATCAGGTTAGTCAAGCAGAACCTGTCCTTCATAAACCCATGCTGACTATGCCTGATCATCTGGTTGTCTTGAACATGCCACGTGATAGCACTCAAGATGATCTGCTCCATAACGTTTCCTGGCACCAAGGTCAGACTGACAGGCCTGTAGTTCCCAGAATAATATACTTTCTGAGTATAGAAAATAGACTGAAGAGAGTGCTGGTTGGAAAAGGCATTTCAAGCAGTCTGGGAGCAAAATTCAGATTCAAATTGTAGAAGCCCATTTGGTCTTCCATCAATGTTTAGGTTTGTGTATGTCATGGTATTTGACAGATCACAGCAGTAGGCATGTCTTCACTGCAGTAAAATGCTTTGTTTCTTCTAATATCTGCTTTACTACTTTGGTGTTGTCTTTAAAGAGATTTTTTTTTTTCTAATTATGGTTCCTTTGTGTTCTTCCTTTTTTAGTTTTTATATCTTAATCTCTAATAGACATGCTTGTTCACCCTGGAAGAAAAAACGATGGTGGTGACCACACAGATGCTTCAGAGTGGTAATGCTCCGCATCATTTATGCAAAATAGAAGTATCAGATTAATATGTAATCAGTTTTACTACAATAAAAATTCCCTTTTGCAATCATTCCTTACCATCCAGGCTAGACTTAGGAATGTTACCACTCTGATTGTGTGTGAGTAGTGATGGTGATTAAAGGCTTCCATTTCCTAAACATTATATCCATCTCTCACTCAAAGGGCTTATTATTTAAAGGTGAACGGGTGTGCAGCTGAATGAACACTGGAAATGTAGAAGGGGCAATACAGTGGAGTAATGATCAACATTTGAAGCTGTAGTTACGTTGCTCAGCTGTCTCTCTGAGTCAAACTTTGAGGCAAAGCCCCCGAGGGTAGCATGTTTAGCTTTCAGTGTCTCTGTTTCCCCTTCTGTAGAATGCTATAGCCATCTGGCAAGTGTGTTGTCCTGCTTGTAAAATTCTTGGTTTTGCACAAGAATGCTATTGTGATGGCACAGCCATTGTTTTTGTTAATGGGGCTTGTGGTATAATTAGAACTGCCTATCTAACTTTTTCCCAAGTAGAAGGTGTTACCAAAACAATCATGATATAAACAAAGATATTCAAGTACAGTATGGGTCATATTAAAGATCACTTTAGTCATTATCTGTCAACTGTTGTTCTTTCCTTCTTTCTTTTGTTGTTACTCTGTTTTGGGAGACTGTACAACTAGGTATGAGGGTACCATGATAGGTGGGTCCCAAACAGCCAGTGTTTCTGTTGAAATTCACATGTAGGGATGTGATATACAACAAACCAAAGAAATACTGGTGAGATCACACCAAGTGACTATTAAGTGTAATTTGGCAGGTTTAGCACTAGAAATATTTACAGGCATCTTATTAACTAGGGTAAAACTTTCAAGATTATTTTTATTACTGTTTTGGTGTGGTTTCTACACTGTGATTTTGTCTCTCACGGATTCCATGATTTCAAGCCTTAAAAAACTAAAACATACAAAACCTATGGATTTAAATCCTACTAAGATTAGCAGTGAAACAAACTCTTCTCTGTTACATGACTTTCTTAATCCTTCTGTGAAATTTAAACAACTCAGATTTTCCTGCTTCCTCCCCGTTGACCCTGACTATTTGGAAAGTATCTTTAGAAGATATATATTTAAAACAGGAGTTCAGAATCATGAACAGACACCCACATACGCTCATCATCTGGAATTTGGAAGTTTCATGACAAAACAGGGTGTAGCATAAATCTGTTTGGATGTATCATTTTAATTAAGCAAGAATTGCTTGTAAAAACACCGGTCAAGTTGTGATGTTTTTTTTTTTTAATAAGGGAAAAGATGATGCAAGTGCAAATTGTTGTAATGCTGAAATACTGTAGGTGTAGTTTCAGTGGATGTATAATACAATCGGGACTAATGTCTCTGATATCTCATCTTGCTGGTTATTTGAAGGTAGTAAAATACCATTTCACACACATGCTAAAACTTGCCACAACGTTGTTTAAGTGTAACTCCTAGCATATGAACAATTAATTTAAAGAAAATATTGAAAAAAGCAAAAGCTTATTTTTCAGGGCTTCATCAAACTATGGTCACCTACAAATGGTGCCTGGTCCAAACTGTGACAGTGCCTTTAAATTCTGTTGAAGTTAAATAAGACAAAGCTTGTCAGGCTTTTGAGGCTTGCTATATATTTAGACAGTTCAGCTCCTAACTCTCTGACTTTAAGACATCCTGAAATCCATTACCTGTCCCTGTGTTATTCCTCGGCAAGAATTGATCTAGCCTGATACACTGGCAAAGCAAAACTTTGTCTTTCAGTACTGCATTTGAATGTAGATGCCTTTTTATGAAAAGGTAGTCTTATTTGCAGTAAAATCACTTCTTCTTTCCAAGCTGTGCAGTGAAATAATTACAGTGTCACAAATCTGCAGGTGTGTCTAAATGAGAGTAGTAGCAAACCCTCTCCTATAGGCGTGTTTCCTCTATAATATTGAACTTAATCAGTAGAGACTTCCAAATTGGGAAAAACAATATGTACAGTACTGTATTTGTGAATCTAGGTGATGTCAGATTTTTTGTTGTGGAAGGGGAAGTGCTGGATTTACTAAAACCTGTTATTTCTGTGAAGCCTGCTAATCTCTTTTTCTCGTTTCTTTTCTTTCGTCGCAACATTAAACGCCCTGAGCTCTCTGTATGATTTCAGACAGCAATCCACTTTGTTAGTTTATTTCCCCTGGGGTATATTTGTGGTATATAGAAAGTCAATTTAAAAATTGCATGGATCCATTTGAAAGGAACACAGCATTTTCCATTCAATTTTGCCTTACAAGAGCCTCTAGCAGGCTGAATTACCAAAGGCACAGAACTTCTTGGCAACCTAGTGTGGAATGGTAGAGCACAGCTCAACAGGAAAGGTGGTGCAAACACATCATGGCTCTGGTATGTGATGCTCTGGGTGAAGACTTGCAAGACCAGGAAAAGAAAATCACGTATAGGTAATATCTGCACTTAGTCACCGAGTCTGTTTAGGCAGCTACCACTGCTTCCACTTACACATTTGCAGGTAGTTGAGCAAGGCAGAGAACACAGGTAGCTCTAGTCACAGCTTTTCAGTTGCACCTTGAACTTTGAAGAGCTGAACTCACGGGAACTCTGGTTGAGACTGAACCATTTAAATAATTGCCGTTAAATAAAACCACCCGGAGACTGACAATCTGGGAAAAGCAAATTTACTGATGTATTTTCCAATACCAGAGCTGATTAAAATGTTCAGCTCCAATCTGCAAGGATCAAGGCTGCTCAAGAAGCTCTGCAAAAGCTTTGTAAATGGCAACTAAATGGCAGTGGCAACTGGTGAGCACCTTCCTAGACCTAGCTGTCCTTCTGCAGCTGCATCCAGTCTTTTTGCTCAGCAGTCAGCATGACTTCTAGCCACAAAGAAGACCTTGTACGTTGTGTCTGAACTAGTATCCTGTGCCCAGTGGCTCCTGTGGCGGCAGTGCATCTCTTTGGTCACATCTCAACCAAAGGCTTGGAGTGCAATTTGCTAAGCCCTTGCTAAAAGAGCGCTTGTGTTCAGCCTTGCTGACTCTTACAGCTGCTGAGCAAAATGATGGCTGAGCTGCTTCCCTCCCACCCACTCTTATTCCTTCCCCAGCTAAGCAGCTGCAAGCTCTGAATGCAAAAACGTGGCAGTGTTAGAGACAGTACTGCCCTTTGAAGCTGTGCCATCTGTAAGACAAGTCCTGTGTCACTCAGGATTCAGAGGGAGAAGTCCTCTGAGAAGCTGGCCTCAGCTAACCCATCCCCAAATATTTCTCCCAGCGTTAACTACTTACCTGAAATCCCCTCCCTGCCCTCAATGCATTTCCATTTCAAATTGCTGGTCCCCACTGTTTGGTGCTCATGTCTCACACCGTGCTCAGGAACATGTGCTGGTTTCTTTCTTGCTTCTCGGTTCCAAAGGTGCTTGTGCCTAAAAGCCACCGCAGTGGTACTGTTCAGCTGCTCTCTTCTGCCTTAAATGTCACTACAGCTTGTTGATGATCTGCATTGTCATATCTAGATTTCGAAAAGATTTTGCATATCTGTTTTGTCATGGTCTTAGTATTTAGTTTGGGTCTTGCTCCATACTAAAACCAGAAGGACTTTTTGCCATCTTCTGCCAGGTAACTTTTCTTGTGATAGCTGTGGAAATGCTGTTATGACTGAGCAGAAAAAGTGGATAAATAGGTTTGTAGCCCAGAGATGTATGCTCTGCATTTCTGCTGTTATTTTTAGAAGACTTGTTCTTCTAAATTTTAATTAAGCTCCTTGTTCAGTTTTTGAAGAAAATCTTTTGCTGTGTTCTGTGATGCATTTGTTAAAATAAGAATTTTCCTGAATAAGTAAGAGGAAGAATTCAGGTACTTGGCCTCCCATGTATGTTGCAATGTGTTAAATGCAAGTAATTGTTCTTCACTGGGGTTATGTTCCCTGCAAAGCCTTGAAGTACAAACCAGCTCATGGGTTTATGAAATCAAAGGTAAAACTGATGTGTCACTTGCCTAAAGAAAGAGATAATAATTATGAAACTGTACTTTAAAAAATGGTGGTGATCAGTTCATCTTATAAAAGAATATAAACAAGTCTCCTGCTGGTCAAGTGTGCAGAACCCTGTAGAAATATTGGATTTGTTCATGGGTGTGTAGAAGGTGTTTCCCCTAAAATGGTCCTCCAGCTTTCTGCTCAGCTCCTGCACAGCTTTGGGAAAAGCTGCACATATGGAGTCAGAGCTAACAGATTTTACAATTAAACACTTTTTCTGACTTACAGGACTCTTAACTCTTGATCAAGATGCGTGACACCTCAGTTAATGCCATACAGCTTGCTGACTGACAGTTGGATAAGCACAGACTTCATAAGGATTATTGCTTGGCTTTCAGTGTCTTTTGTGTTTGGCAGGCAATCTATGGACCTTAGGATGCTTTTGAAATTTTCCTCTTTAGTGGCCTGGGTTGATGGTAAGCTTCACAGAAACACAGAAACCTTTGTGTTCAGGTGGTGTAAAGATTTCACTGTTTGGTCCACTCGCTGCCTCATATGTTTAGTGAAAATGTAAGTTTTTCAGTTTTACAAAGATATCTATTTTTAAGCCATTTTAAGCCATTGAGAAAAATTTTGTGGGAAATTTAGTTTAATTGCAGTGGCCATGTTGAGGATGGACTGACTCATGAGTGATAAAATTTTGGATGTGTTTGATGAAGCGTAATTGAGATAGAGTTGTAATCCTTTTGGGACAGAAGTGATGTGATTTCTCCTAGTAAATGAGACATCTAAATGGAGTCCCTTTTTAAGGAAAACATAGCACCAGAGAATACTGCAGGTGTGAAGTGCACACTCTTGTAGCTCAGGCCAAGTAATGCTTCTTAAATGATACACTGGGGCACTATTTTATGTAACTTGCCATCCAATGACATAAATTCTCTGACAACTCTTAACTACACTGAAGCAAGCATTCTTGGAATAGGTTGTAGTACTGGAGCCAAGCAGTTAATCAGGTGTAACATGAGGCTTTGACATGATTTACTGCCTGCTGGTAGCTTGTACTGGGACTGTATTGTCCTTCTGTATGTACTGTATAATAGTTTTAAGCTGTCCTTGGACAGGGCCCTATTGTAAACAAGCTGTCTGGCTTAACTGGGATATCCTGTAAAAATATGTTAATAAAAACTGAAGTCATTGTAAAGGATCCTATTCCTACTACTTCTGCTTCCCAAACTATTCCCACCAGTGAAGCACAGCACATGTTCTTAACTCTTGCTGCGCTGATGCTTTGCTGATGGCTCTGGTGTTGTAACACTTGTTTCCAAACTCTTTAGTCATCACATGCCATCTCAGCTGGCTGCTGGTGTGCATGAAATCTCTTACCTCAGCTTACACGATGTAGAAATTCCCATTGAAATAAAGTTTATTCTCAAGGGGTGACATAAATTTATTAGCACTGGTTTTATTCCATGTCCCTTCCTGTTGCTGCTTGGTCAGGTCTTTGGAGTGAGTTTTCAGTAGTACTTAATTTAGGTTCAAGGAGTTTTTTTAAATGAGGTAACTTGTGTTCAGTATTAGAATATTATGTCAGGTCCTTGTAGCCTTGAGCTAGTAGGTCAAGATACAACAGCAAAGCCTTATCTGGAATTTAATTTTCAGAAAGAGATTCTGAAAGACATCATTCACTGAAAGCAGCCTCTAGTAGACTTTTTAGCTAGGGACAGATGCTGAAAATGTGAGGTCTTGCAAACTGAGGTGTCATTCCTTTAAATGGAGAGGTGTGCCCAAGTGTGTTTAGACAGGCAGAATTTCCTGAGGAAACAGATGCTGAAAAGTGCATACTGAGAGTCTTCTCACAGAAATCACTGAATATTATAGGCAAGGTGAGATGTTTAGGAGACAATCAAAGGAGACAGTGACACCATGAAGGGCTCTTGTTTTATTATCTTGCCTCTGGTTCTTGGAGGAAGTTCTTGAATTTCCTGGAGGAGGTTCCTCAAGCAGAGAGTGATGCTTTGGAGACCTTTCAGGTTCCTCCCTTCATTCTGATGTATTCTGCAGAGTACAAATCCACTGTAATATGGGCACCGGGATTTTATCAGGGGGACTTCAAAGGGACCCACTGGTGGCTCTAGAGAAATGCATCAATCCCAGCTTGAAATAGCCTCTTCTCATCCCACACATTTTTTTCTTAAAGACAGACCTGATATGCTTTCTTTTGTAAATTAACATGTGATTTTGAATGTAAAACAGGCATCAGATCTCTTTAGTAAGAATTTAGATCATCCCCATAGATGGAAACAACACTTGTGGGTTGTGTAGTAGTTTGAGAAGGGAAGGGTTGTGTGTGTGCAGCTGTTAAAGACTGTTAAAAGGGGCGATCTGAGCCCCACTGAGAGCAAGGATGGGATTAACTGTAAACTGATATCGCGTATCTCCACAGTTTTCATCTCAAAGACTGATTTCAGATTTCTACATGGCAGAGTTTTGCTAAATGTTCTTATTCCAGGTATTCAGGTTACACTAATCTTTCACATACTTTTAAAAATAAACTACACAGCAACTCATTGGCTGTGGATACAATTCAATAATTGAAGAGTTAATCTTTCAAATCTGAACAAGAAGAATGAATTTGCCTTGATGTATTTCCAACATAGCAGTAAATATAAAACTCATCCTACAAAATAAGAAAGAAAAAAAGAAAAATGTGACCATTTTGATTTTATATGACAAAGGGGAACCTGATTTTTGGGGTTTTTTTGCTTGTTTTTTAAACTTATAGGTATGTGTTTGTTCTGGAAAACATTTATCCCTCAATGCTAGAAGAATTGCTGTCGATGCTTTACAGGTTCAATAGAGCTTAGAAAACCTTTTGGTGGTGTTGGAGAGAACAAGGTGGCAGGTGCCAATCTGTGTTTGAAAGAAGGTTGCAAGCATGCTTCTTATGGTGCAAACACTTTGTGAGGTATTTTTTTCCCCTTGATCTAATTAATTTAACATTACTGTAGTGAACTTTAAAAGATGGCCGTGCTGGTTGTTTTCTAGGTGTCAGCAACAAATATACTTGATCAAGATGGTGGGGTTGGGCACCTGAGGTGATGTGTTCGCTGGAGAAGCAAGAAATACTTTCTGGTGGAGTAGTTACTTGCAGGAAGAAACTTCCCTGTAAAACTCCATAGCTGACCGAATCCAGTTGTTGTGCTTTGGGATCACAGTGGAGACAAAGCAGAGGCGGTTACCTCAGCTAACAGCTTCTGGGACAGAAATGGTGCTTTGTGGGGACTGGGGGGGCCTGCAGCAAAGGCCCGGCACCAATGCCAGCCTCAAGTGTGTCTGCCAAGGCAAAAGCCTCTCATGACCCCTTTCTATCAGGGTTTGTCAAAACAGCAACTGCAGGAGTTAGAATCATAGAATTGTCTAGGTTGGAAGGGACCATTAAGATCCTCAAATCCAACCGTAAACGTAACACTGCCAAAACCCACCCCTAAACCACGTCTCTAAGCTCTACATCTACCATCTAAGCCATGAGCAGCCAGTTGTGTCACTGTGGAATGACTTGATGATGGTGGTGACAGCAGAGTTGCAGAAAGGACAAGGTCTTGAGCCAGGCTGATTAGCTCTTTGAAGGTGGCAGCGGGGCCCAGCGCCAGTGAGCACAGATCAGCCACCCCAGTTATGGTGGTTCAGCAGATTTCCTACACATCCTTGTTTATGGACAACTGTCCCCTCAAGCAGCTTCTGGATTTTTTGTAGATCTTCGGGTAAGCCCATGTAGCACTTCATGAGGTAAGAGTGAATGATTTTGAGGTGGCAGAGAGTTAGAAGCCACTAAGCATTTTGAACAGCCTGAAAATGGCGGGTGGCTGTTGGTCACCAGCTGGGGCCTGCTCTATAGCTGACCTCTATTTGCAGTCCCCTGATTACTGTCACTTGAAAGGAGGCACCCAAGAGGATGTAGGAGGTGAAAGACCATATCCTCAAGTTCACAGAAGTGTTTAATTTTTAAAAGGCAGCATTTTAGTAGTTTTGTTGATTCCTGTGAGTGGAACCATTTCCAATGGCTCTGGAAGCAACTATACAGGATGGTGAATGCTGCTCTTCAGTGGGAATATGGAGCAGATGGGAATGTGTGTACCTTTGTTGTCTGCTTGTGTGATTTTTTTTTTAAATTATTTTTTATTTATTTTCTGGTTTTGTTTACTGCTAGCTTAACGGAAACACAAGGAATACCTAATTTTTACAAGGTGACCATCTTCAGAGCAGCAACAGCGTAAGCGTGAAACATGGCACATAAATGAACATCAATAACTGTTGGAGGGGAAATACAGACAAATAGCTTGTTTTTAATAAAAGAAACTGTTGCTGTCCCCTAACATACTTCTTTTTGGTTTTGTTCCTTGCCTCCTGTCTGTGTCAGTTTGGGGGTTGCACAACCCATTTTCAGCAAGGTAAACCTAAATGCTTTCTCACTA